>PVHP010001398.1:0-85835 GCA_004024765.1 Zapus hudsonius | reverse complement strand
GCTGACCTCACCTGGGCTGGTTTGGGGGCCTCAGGCTCTGCTCAGCCTGTCTCCTCAGCCTACTCCCTTCCCCCACACTTCTTTCAGCATCGACAGCCTCCATTGCCCTCAAGTCCAAGTTCTCCCATTATACCATTGTCCCTCCTCATCACATGTCCAGAGTGCCTACTGTCATTGCAGACCAGGTAACCAGGAGAAAACAGCTCAGCCGGGGCTTTCCAGGAACACAGACTTTGGTAAAAAGAGGAGTTTATTTTGTGTTTTCAGTGGCTGGAGGGTTTCTCTCTCATGTCTTGAATGGCTCTCATCCGGCACAATTAATTGTTTCTCCTTTTCCTTGGCAGCATCTCCTGGGCAGTCAGCAGCAGTCTTCTGTCCAGCTCTGGGTCTCCTTTGGCAGGAAGCCCATGAGAGCAGCCCAGTTTGTCACAAGACATCCTATTAATGTGAGTGAGGGTTTCTGGAGGGCTTGGAGAAGCCTTGCTGTCTCCTTGCAGAGGGTAGAGGGTGGGTGTCATGGCCATGTCCTCCTGGCAGGGTATTTTTCCTCTGTAGAAGCTTCCTGATGTCATTCTTCAGGGAAGTCTCCAGAGAGACCTGTTATGCATTGGGCATGTTGGTCTGATGTCCACTGCACTGAACAGAAGGAGCCTTCATCTGTTTTGAGAGGACTGGATTGGCAGAGGGTCTGGAGCCCGCCGGTGGTGGGAAGCTTGCACACAGCCCTTACTTAGCAAGACATACTGTGTTCCTTGCAGATGGTTACGTTTCAAGAGGAGATAGATTCTGTTCCCACCTTATAGAGACAGACAGGCTGGAGGGCCTTGGAACGGAGCAGAGGGTGGACATGTAGTCACCCAAATGCACTTAGATATGAGCACACAGAGACTGATAGGAAAGAGACATAGGCTGATCATCAGGACAGTGACCACAGTGAGGAGGTGGCCTTGGAAGACCTTGGCATTGGCAGTTGCTTTTGAGCAACCAGGTGGCTCAGAGGGATATGTGACAAGCACATTGCCATCAGCTCCTTTCTAGTTTGTCTGGGTTCCGCCTTCCTTCAGTTTCCGTAGGGAAAATAAAAGGAAATTAAACATGTTAATGTGCACTGTGCTTTGTGCAAATGAAAGGTCTGGGGAGAAAAGAAGAGGGAACATTAGTACCTAAAAAGGGGCTTTTGGTCCTTTGTTTAGTTCAGAGACCCCTTTTTCTCTGCGTTCCATCTGCAGGCCAGCCTCAAGTGAAGTCACCAAAGCCTCTGTCCAGTTGGGTCCTTTAGTGGCCTCAATGCCACTTTTCTCATTGGGACATTTGGAAGTCATTGCTTTTATGTTTATAAAAGCACCTGCATGACATCACTGTTTTTTGACATGAATATTTCTCCACTTTGAATTCCAAAGGAGTACTACATCGCCGATGCATCCGAGGACCAGGTGTTTGTGTGCGTGAGTCACAGTAACAACCGCACTAACTTGTACATCTCGGAAGCAGAGGGGCTGAAATTCTCCCTGTCCTTGGAGAATGTGCTGTACTACAGCCCAGGAGGGGCTGGCAGTGACACCTTGGTGAGGTAAGGACACCAGGGACTCCTCCCCTACTTTCTTGTGTCAAGGCCACCAGCCTTTCTCTGTCTCAGTGCTTGTCAATATCAGCTGTACTGGCTCAGGTGCCCCAGTCTAGATTTGAAGACTTGAAAAACCTCCCCAGGTGATTTTCATGAGCAAACAAGGCTGAGAGTTGCTGTTCTAGGTGACACCTAGGGTCACAGCTACTCTGTTACCACTCCCTTGGGCTGTCTTCATGTGGTATCTGGTTTTGCAGTGTGGAAGCCCACTAGTGACAAAAGCACTGAGAGAATGCCATCCCATCCCACCAGAGAGAGCAGGCTTTCTTGGATGGCCACAGGCCCACCTTCACGGTGACTCATTGACATAGTACTTTTCACACGGGCAATTGTGAGGTGGTGTTTTGTAGCAAAGGCATTTGTCTGTGTTCTCTATTTGGAAGTCACGTGCACAGAACTGTTTTGCAGCCCTGAATGTTGTCTGAGTACCACACCCATTGAGAGGCTGGGCTGACCATAAAGGCATTTATTCTAGATGTTTGTGGTTTTAGGGTTGTCATAAAGTTCCTTCTCAACTCTTGGAAGGAAAGAGCTGTCTGTGAAGCTGACTAGTCTGGGCTGAGGTCAGCCCTGGAATTAGACCACCAGGTTGAGGGGCGCATACCTGCCGCTTGCTGCCTCTCCTCTTGCTGGCTAGTCATTCTCTTACCAATTCATTCCATGGCACACTGCTGCTCAGTGCCAGGAGGCTCTAGGTATCCCAGTGAAGTCATATAGACAGCAATGAAAAATCAGGACAAAGTCCTTGCTCTGTGGAGCCTTTATTCTAGTTGAGGGGAGAGAGAATGGGAATCTGTCTATAATCTGCAAAGAAGAAAGATAAAGTTGGCACAGGGCATCATGAGAGTGGTATTGGAAACAGATTGTTCCAGTATGGTGACATGAGAACAGGTGCCTGAGTCACTGAGGGTGGGAGCCGGGCAGGTTGCTGGGGTGAAAGTCCTGCAGGCAGAAGGAAGCCCAGTGATTCTGGGATGGAACTGGCATGAGATGCCTCAGGAGTGGCTTAGAAGAGATGAAGGACAAAAAGAGACCAGGCAGGATTTGAGTGAGCAGGGCTCAGGTGGTTTAAGGAAAGAACTTTGTTTTATTTATCTTAATAGGTCAGCTAGATATTATCTGATTTACCCTATCAATTATGTTCCTAGTTAAGACATTGTGAGTAGGAGCTGGGAAGATGGACCAGTGGGTAAGGTGCTGACCATGGTGGGGGAACCTGAGTTGTATCCCCAGCATCTATGTAAAAGCCAGGCGTGGTGGTTCCCACCTGTAAGCACAGCACTGGGAAGGCAGAGACAGATGTGCACACGCATGCACGCACCCTAACACACATACATGCAACACATGCACACCATACATGGAAGCATGTGAAAAAATACACAAATCACATTTTATAAAGAAAACATAAATGGGTAGTGTGTACCTTAATTCTTACAAAAGTTATCTTCAAAGCCAGAAGGACATTTGGCTTTTGTGGGAACAAGATCAGAACAGGAAGACTGACTGGGAAAGTGTTGTACTGATCCAATATTTTTTTTTCATCTTCCTCATTTGTTAGACATTCAAATGCACTTTATCATGGTGGGGAACTCCCCAGGAAGCAGTGACCTCATTCTGTGTCCATAGGGTCACTTCACACATACAGACTGCCCTTTATGTGTGACAGTGTTTCCTCCTGCCCTACCTGAAGTGCCATCCTTTTGAGAAATTGAAAATAGCTTCACGTCAATAGCCGAGGTGAACAACTTAGTCCACTTGCTTCTCCTTTTCCTCAGGTTTTATCTCAGGACTATTGGGGTTCAGATGTGCTCTGTTCAGTGACCTTTATCATCTCAGCCAGATGCAATGGGATAAGGGTGAATGAGCAGATGACGTGGGCAGGCTGGTTTAGAAGAAACTGTGGTATTTGAGGTGAGCTGTTTTCTGAGCTAAAGAGGACATGTGGTGCTGAGGAACTGGTTCTCATTTCCTTAAAGAAACGGAGAAAGAACTCTTCATAAGCAGTTACACTGGGATTTGTGAGGTAGACTTGTAGGGATCTCACAGAAAGCCATAGCTCAATAGAGTGCTCATTTTAGGAGCTAATGTGCTGGTGACACGGGGGTACTTTAAGGAGGGACACTTGGCTCAGTTGATCGGAATGGCTGTCAGTGTGTGGACTTCATGCTTGAGTATAGCTGAAGTGGGGTTTCGGTGGGGATAGTGAACTGCTTGGCCAGTCTCAGCCCAGGGCACTCAGGGAAGAAGGCTACAAGTGCTCTGGTTTGGGCTGGTAAGGAAGAAAAGAAAATGGACTCTCAGAAAGAGGATCCTGACAGTGAAGCCAATTGTTCTAGGGCAGGTCAGGGAAGGAAAAGAAAGGATGGACTGCGATTAAAGCAGGAGTTGGGAGGTACAAGCCAACAGGCTTCTGCTTGGAAGTACAAGAAAAAACTCCAGGAATCTGACCTGGGGGATGAAACAGAGAAAGCAACCTTCCTTCCCCACATGGTGAGAAGCCAGGGAACCTTGGGATGATGGTTTGTGACCAGAAAGTCAAAGCAGGAGAATGGAGGTAAATGGGGCACAAGGCCACAGGCCTTTCACCGATCCCCAAGGCAGCATCTGAAAAACAGCCTTGAGAGACCTGGAGGATTCAAATTTGGTCTCAATGGCATTTTATTTGGGATTTTGCTCCTTCTGTCATTGCAGAGTGACGATGTTGGTTCTGGCTTCCAAGGTGGCAGTGTGCAGTCTGAGGGGCAGAGCAGTCATTAGCGCAGATGTGTTTGGTGGACCATGGGAAAAACCAAAACACGTTATTGTGTTTATTACCTTATTGTGTAGACAATAAAATAAAGGTCATAATTCCAGTTTTCAAAACAGCCTGTGAGCCATGGTTACCATTTTCAGGGCTGTTATATTTGTATTGGGTGTACAATTTTAGTGCAAAATTCTCTTCCAGTTAGCTCTTAGAATCCTAGCGTAGGAGAGAAAGTCTGGGAGGGTCTTATACTGATGCTAGTAAATACAACCTCAGGTGGTCTAGAACCTGCCTTGCTATTTATACCGTTTCTCTGGGGAGCAAGCAACAGATATTTTGGGCATTTCTGACAGAACCCCCTCTGGCTATGCATGATCAGGGTGTTGGATAAGTAGGTTATAAATTCTTGGGTAGTGGCTACTTAAAACCTTAGCTATGTGTCTACAGAGCGGGTTAAATTGTAGGCCTTTGCATTGTTATAAGTGTCCTGCACATCTGGTTCAATGTTCCTGCTTGTCAAGGCTTATTGAAGGGTTTGGATTAATTTTAATAGTGGAGCAATATATGTGACTCGTAGGTCAACTTTTTAATGAAATTTTCCTCATTCTTAATGTCCTGTTAGGAGTTGCTTATTGGATAAAGCATATTGGTTCTTTAAAAAACAATCGCTTAAAAAAAGTGGGGGCTATATTTAGCCTTCAAAAGGCACATGCTGCCAGGATGAGCCTTGAAAATGTTATGTAAGTGAAAGTGACCAGCCACAAAAGACCACGTACCGCACGGTTCCATTTATATGAAAGATCCAGACCCGGCAAATCCGTAGAGACAGAAAGCAGATCCATGGTTGCCAGGGCCTGGGAAGAGAGGGAGAAACAGACAGTGACTGCCAGTGATGGAAACATTCTGGAACTCCATAGTGACGATGGCTGCACAGCATCGTGACTATACCTAATGCCACTGCCTTGCATGCTTTCAAGTGGTTCAGTTGTATGCTACATATGACGAAAATTACCAGGCAAATACCAAGTCAACTTCGCAGTGGTTTATTTTCTTTTTGCAGATTATTTGATTTGAGAACTATAATATATGAAAACATATTGCAAACTGGTCATGTTCCCATTGGGTTATATTCTTATGTCCCCTCTCCCCTACCCCATTCCACTGAGAGGACTCCTCTGTGGGGTTATTGGTAATACACCAGTCAGTCTCCACCCTGTGGCTCTTACATTCTTTAAAAAATATTTTATTTGCAGGGAGAGAGAGAGAGAGAGAGAGAGAGAGAGAGAGAGAGAGAGAGAGAGAGAGAGAGAGAGAGAGAGAGAGAGAGAGAGAAAGAATTGGGTACCAGGGCCTCTAGCCACTATAAATGAACTCCAGATGCATGTGTCACTTTGTGCATCTGGCTTTACTAGGGATCCAGCCCAGGTTAGGCTTTGCAGGCAAGTGCCTTAACTGTTGAGCCATCACTCCAGCCTAGCTCTTACATTCTTTCTGCTCCCTCTGCCACAGTGTTCTATGAGCCTTGGAGGACATGCTATAAGTCTCCTCCAGTGTCAGGCTCTCAGCAGCCTCTAATATTCTGCATTGATGAGCTTTGAATCTCCTCAGTGTCTACCACTGTCTCCCTGGATGCTAGCCTGGAGAGGGTCTCAGGCTGGAAGGGAGAGCAGCACTCATGCTTAACCCGCTGCTTCCTCTGTGATGTTTCCTGGGTCCTGGAGGATCCATGGAGATGACTTGTCTTGTGCTTATGCTCGGAAGTCAGCTTTCTTTTCATGTTATCCCCCTGCTTATTTTCTTTTACTGCAGGTATTTTGCAAATGAGCCATTTGCTGACTTCCATCGCGTGGAAGGGTTACAAGGAGTCTACATTGCTACCCTGATTAATGGCTCTATGAATGAAGAGAACATGAGATCAGTCATCACCTTTGACAAAGGGGGAACCTGGGAATTTCTGCAGGCTCCAGCCTTTACCGGATATGGAGAGAAAATCAATTGTGAGGTGCTGATGCTTCAATCTTGTTTGACTTTCTTGATACAAGGAAAAGATTTCTGCTCCATAGTGGTTTTCCATAGTCTGTATCGTGCAAGATGATACAGCACTCTGTTAATACCACACAAAACAAGCTTTAATCTGCATTTTCACCCTGTTAGGTTTTGTTTTGTTTAGAAGCTAGGTCTTGATGTGTAACTCAGATTGGCCTAGCCTCAGACTTGCAATCTTCTGCCTTAGCCTCCTGAGTGCTGGTAGTGCTGGGATCATGGTGTGCACCACCATATCTAGCTGAATTTTAAACTTTTGAGGGAAGCACCAACATACTCAACATCTGTTAGACATTACAGTAATTGCTTGACTAGCTTAAGTAGTTCACAGCTCCAATATTAGGACATATCGTGTTTCTGTTGATGACATCATATCTTTGGGAAGGTGGGTTTCCAGGAGCCCATGAGTAAAAAAAACCAAGTGAGAAAATCAGGGTGGAATAGGAAATGAGGTGGGTAGCATTCCATGTGATTCCAGAATGAGAATGTATGTCCTGCCCAACAGGTGCATACACTCCATAAGTAAATAATTGTGAAATAGAAATGTAATGTTTCCTGCTAGTTTATATAGACTGCTGTCCCAAACTGCAAATCTGTTAGTAAAATATATACTTAACAAGTTGTTCAGACTTAAATATGTAAAAAGCACATGTAAGTATTTCTTCTGGCCTGGGGCTGCTACAAAAAATAACTAAAACACCACATTGGCTTCAAACTTACAGTGTTTGGAAATCTATTGTATAAACTATTACTTCTATGGAACTAGTTTTTAATTTCCTCCTTGCATATAGCTTAGATTGTGCACTTTCCCTGCCTATGGGCCAGATCCATCTGAAAAGCTAAGAAGACTAGATGATATTGTTGCATCTCACTATGTGTTTGCACAAGTTTATGCAGTCCATGCACCATGACCCCTGACCTCATGTTGTTCCCCACACTTGTATTTCTAGATCTGTTTCACCTAAGCATTCAGTACATGGAGAGAAAGAACTTTGCGGGGGGGGGGGAACGACAACCCATTGTTCTTCTTTTGATATAGCTGTAACATTTTAGTTAGACTATTACCTTGTCTTCGAACATTTGAATTTTATTTGTCCAGGGTGAGCTATTTTGTATTCCTTATCCATGACCCTTGGAGAATTGTTTTGGAGATTCTTGTTCTAGAATGTCCTTCTTAGATGTTCTTCCATTTTGGGCCATGAATCTTGATTTGCCACATATAATTTTGGAACAAGGTAGGCTATGACTAAACATGTGTAAAAACCTGGGCAGTTCCCCTTCCCTCTGTGGTGTAAAGACGTCAGCAACTCCGTTTGATGTAGATGTGGTTGGGGTAGCTTGAGCATCCCATGGAGGCAGGGCTCAGGTGCATAGGCTGAATAGCATTGTTTATATTCTGTTCTTTATTTCTGTGACTGTGCAACTTATGAACTGTAAAACAATGAATCAACTTTTAGTTTCTAGTCCTGAATTTAGGTGGGGCATTGGCTTTCTATCGTCATGGCAGAATACCTGAGAAAATCAGTTTGTAAGGCAGAAGGATTTAGTTTGGCTCAGAGGTCTCAGTAGTTTCAGTTCATGTCTATTTTATCCCTTTGCTCTGGGCCTGTGGCAAGGCTGAGCATCGTGGTGGGAGTGCATGGCAGTCAAGAAGTGAGAAAAAATGCCAGAGAGGAAGGGGCTGAGGTCCCAGCATCCTGAAGTCCTTATAGACCCTTCAAGGGTATGTACTCAATGTCAGAACTTCTTTCCACTAGGCCACCTCCAAATGTTACCAAAATCTGGTGAGCAGGGTTCTACACCATGACCTTTGGGAACCATTTCAGATCCAAACCATACTAACAGTGTAAAAAAATAAAGAAAGATGCCCGGGGATACAGAATGATTTCCAGGACTTGACTTCATAGTGGCAAAGAAATATTTATTTCTTTGAGATCCACACTCTTTTGCTCCAGTTTTCATTGGCCAAAACTGGGAAGCCAGCAAGATGGGTATTTGTGGTAAAAATAGATTGAACAAGCCTTGTCATGGCTCTTCCATGTGCCACAAACCCAGGCACAGCTCCCCTGTTTGGAACACTGGAAACATCTGAATAATCTTGAGCAATCTTTCTGGCTTAAAGAAGCAGGTATGATTTGTGGTGGCTTACAGAGCTGTCAAGATCTGGATACAAGCGATGGGGCCAGCTTAAGTGACTTGAAGTCCTGCCCTGTAGGTCTGCATCTTTGTGTAAATGTAGAGCCTCCTTTAAACATGTACCACGCCTCCTTTGGCATTCCTAACTCATGCTGTATATCTGGGGGCTTATCAGTGAGACTTTATGGCTTCTGATTCTTTTTCTTCTGACAGGATTTCTAGAATCTCACTAGAAACACATCTCCACTGACTTAGAAAATACATATCACAACCTCATTTTTTTTCCTCTTTGGCTCTCAGTTACTTGAAAAGTCTGGGTGACAGCTTGATTTGACGTTGATTTATAATTGTTATCTTTGGAGTCTCAGGACTTCCAGAGTCATTTTTTTCCATGGTAAGGCATTTATGTGCATTCAGTTGATATACTTTCTTTTCCTAGGGGACAGATGGGTTGTGACTCAGTGTCAGACCCTGTTTTGGAGCTTTCTATGAGATCCTCACACAGACATATAGGTTTGAGGGAGACCTAGGCATGTGTGGCATGCTGATACCACCTGGAACTTTCCTTCTTAGCTTTCCCAGGGCTGTTCCCTCCACCTAGCCCAGCGCCTCAGTCAGCTGCTCAACCTACAGCTCCGGAGGATGCCCATCCTGTCCAAGGAGTCAGCCCCTGGCCTCATCATCGCCACTGGTAAGTGTGCTTCACCTCTTCTCACAAGGGCTTCCGTGGGGTGGGCTGGCTCTGCAGCCACATCCAGAGTGCCCACCCCCACCTCCAGCAGTGACCACTTGGGCAAGCAGGTTCTCTGACATATTCTTAAAATGAAAAATCATTCCTTTTGCATGCAGGCTCTGTGGGAAAGAATTTGGCCAGCAAGACCAATGTGTACATCTCCAGCAGTGCAGGCGCCAGGTGGAGAGAGGTCAGTCCCTACCCCCTGGGGTTTTATCTGTGTGGACATGTGGATGCCCAGTGTGACTCTGCAGAGCCACACATGAGAGCTAGCTACACTTCTGTGTATTCACACCCTATAATGTGGGCTCAGAATTTTTGCCAAAATATCACTTAAAAGACAAACTTGTGATGCTTTTTTTTTTTGACAAATTTTACCAAATTTTCTAAGATTATATATTCCATTGAAGGCAAATGTGTATCTGTACTTGCTTAGTTTTTTACTCCTGGCCTGTAACAGTGCCTGGCACAGAGCAAGTGCCCAGGAAATAGATGATGAATGGATCAGTGAAATACAGTATCATTATGATGGTAACAATTCTGAAACAGTTCCATTCTCCTGATTTTCTGTGTAATGTTTAATCTGTGGTTGTGTGTGTGTGTGTGTGTGTGTGTGTGTGTGTGTGTGTGTGTGTGTGCACATGTGTGTAAGTGGAGCTATGCTCTAGCCGTAGCATGGATGTGTTAGTTCTTACCTTCCACCTCATTTGAGGCAGGGTCTCCTTTTCCTGTAGTTATTCACCACTGTGTTTCCTAGGCTAGCTGGCCTGAAAACTTCTGGATAACTCTCCTGTTGCTATCTCCCTTCTCGCTTTAGGGGCACCAGGATTGCAGGTACTTACCACAACATCTGGCTCTTTCTATATGGTTCTGGGAATCACAACTCAGGGACTCATGCTTGCATGGCAAGCACGTATCCACTGAGCCTTCTTCTTAGCGCCTGGATGGATACTTTCATCTCCCAGTGGGATGGGAGAAGACTGTTTCTACCTTAAGATTGTGTATATAACCCCTCTGGAGCCTTAAGAACTGACCATCCATTTCAGAAGGCACAGTGAGTTCTTCAGCCTAGGTGCTAACTCAGCTCCAGCCCTGGATCTGAGGGAATAGCCAAACTTGGAGAAAAGCAGTTCTCACCAGTGTCCCATGAGTTATAGGGCCAAAGCAAGCCTGTACAGTTGAGTTCTGTAGGGACTGCTGTCAGTGGCGATCCTGGGGTCATTCCTGGCTTCCTCAGCAGGCCACTGGACAGGAGAGATGTAGCTCTCAGAAGAGCCAGCAGCCATGTTTGCCATCCTGAGTGCTGCTTCTGGGGAAAGCAGTGTGTTCTTGACCATGGAAAACTGCATATGTGAAGCAGTCATGTACCAGTTTGTTTGGCTTTTGGCAGTTTGTAGAGAGTGTTCTTTATCTCCTGTGCTGCCAGGCTGTGTGTCTGCGCATGTGCATCTGCATATATGCGCACATCTTAAAGGCATGCTCCACGAGCTAGTGAGTTGCCTTCATGAGTAATGTGCTGGCCTCTCAAACATGAGAACCTGAGTTCGGTTCCCCAGATCCCCATAAAGGCCAAGAGTGGTGACACATGCCTGGTATCCTAGCTCTGGGGAGGCGGAGACAGGATTCCAGCGCATGCTCTTCAGCAGGTCTAGCCAAATCACTGAGCTCCGGGTTCCAAAAGGAAACGAGAGTGACCGAGGAAGACTCTCAACATGGACCTCTGGGCTCCACACACATGCACAAATGTGTCCACATACATGTGAACATGCATGCATGCACATCACACATGCATGCACAGAAAGACAAAGAAAACACAAGTCCAGATTCAGGTCACAGAGGTCTGGAGTTGCTCCTGTTCCTGGAGCCATTGCTCCTCCTCTCTTCTGCAAGTGATCCTTCCTCCAAGGGAGCCTGCTCCCTGCTGTTACCAGGGTTGCTCTTGGAGCCTCTCCTCAGGCGTGCTTCATGCCTGCCAGGAAGTCGTCAGCACCCAAGGGACCTGGTTTGGGGAACTAGCAGAGAAGTAACAGGCTTGAGAAGTGCAGGCTGTATCTGTGAGGGAGCGTGTGAGTCTCCATGGGCGGCCCTCACTGCAGAGGCGCTGTCTGGGGTGTACAGCCGAAGAGGGTGAGGGTGAGGGTGAGGGCAGACAGGATGGTGACCAGGATTCCAGTTATCGCCCTGCTAGCTAGTTGAGAACATTCTCTCACCCTCGTAAATCCTTTCTAATGCTTTCTTCTGTAGCGGCTTTGTTGAGGCACATGGAAGGACTTGAGATTGCATGTGTTCAATTCCATGAGAATTTATCTCCACAACTTCAGATAACAAACCTGTCCATCACCCCACCCCTGACACCTGCCAAGTATCCCTGTGTCTGTTTGGAATCCATCCCTTTCTCCCCCTGTTTCTGCAGGTGATTAGTGGGCATTTTCTAGAACTTTATGTAGATGGCTTGTACTGTATACATTCCCTTTGCCTGGCGTCTGCCACTCATCACGAGGACTCTAAGCTCATCCATATGGCTTAGGGACCCTTTCTGCTGACTGCCGTTGTAAGGATATATTCCAATTTGTTTGTCCATTCATCTGTCAATGGACATCCTAGTCTTTGCTTATTAAAAATATAGCTATATGAACATTTATGTATATGTTTTTATACAGATGTGTTTTTCATTTGTCAAAGCAACCTAGGAATGGCATGGTTTGATAGTATTATGTGTATATTTAGTTTTTTTTTTTTTATTGTCCATAATGAGTTACATTGTTTAGTGGACCAACAATGAGTTGTTATCCCCAATTCCTCATTGCTCCCCTTCCCCATCCCCAGTCAGCTGGATGTCCTCCTCCGTGAGCCGTCTATATCAGTCTTTGTGGTAGGGGACCATGGATAGACTAGTATTCAGCCGGGTTCTCCTGACCCAATTGTTTTCCCAACCAAGGGGATATATACATCAGCTCGATGTGAGAACTCTTTATTGCTCTAGCCCTTTGAATTTCAGACATTTAATTATTTATGCATCCTTTTATAAGTTTTAGGTTTATATTTATTATTTATTTTGAGTTAATTTTTATATATAGCAGAAGGGAACAGTTCAGACCCAATTTTTCTATATGGATATCCAATTGATACACTTTCTGAAACACTTTTTGCATTTATCTATTTATTAAGACTTCTCTTTCCCATGTTGAGTTGCCTTGTTACCTCTTAGAAAATCACTTTGCAATGTGTGTGTGTGCATTTCAGGGCTTTCTATTTTGTTCCATAGCGTTATATGTCTCTCTTCACACCAGTTCCTATTGTCTTGGTTACCAAAGCCTTAGGAGAAAGTGTAGAGACCAAGTAGAGTGGTCTTTCATTTAGGCTTGTTTTTAAAATTGCTCTCATTCTTTGAAGTCCTTCATATTTCTTTATAACATTTTAGAATCATCTCGTCAGTCATGGTGGGATTTTTCATTGAGGTACATTAAATGCATAGATCAAGTTAGAGTAAGTTGATATTTTAATAATATTGAATCTTTGGGTCCATGATTGTAGTGTAATTCTCCATTTTCTTCAAATATTCTTTATTTTTCTTAGTATTTTGCAGTTTTAAATGTAGAGTTCATGAATATCATTTTGTTATATTTCTGAGGTTGGAAATTATAGTCCTACTGACTCTGCATACTGAGTGCTGGTGTATCACCATGTCTGACTTTATGTATATAATCTTCTTTTTCAATGCTGAAGATTGAACCCAGGGGCTTGAATATGCTAGACAACACTCTTATCACTGAGCTACATCTCCAGCCATATATATATATATATATATATATATATATATATATATATATATATATATATATATATATGTATCAACTTTATTCTTCTATCAACTTTATTCTTGGGTTTAATTTTTTTAGTCTATAAACAAAATTTGAAGTTCTTCCCCTGATTTTTTTGGCTAATATATAACAATTCAGCTGATTATGTATTTGTGACCTTGCTAAAGGAATGATTTCATTCTAGTTAGTTTTCTTGTAGATTGACAATAAGTAGTCATTCCATTTGTAAAGAAGAGTTTATTTCTTTGATTTTTTTTATCCTTTTTTGTCTGTTTCTCATCTTTAACTTTCTTATATTACTGTGGTTCTCCTTCTCTCATTCTTTCTTTCCTTTTATTGTGGGTGTTAGGTTCTGTATGCAGTATAGACTAGAAGTAGGAAAAGTGGACATTCGTTCCCTGTCTCAGCAGAAGCAGTTCAGTGTTATTTTTCTTTTTGAGAAAGAGCCTTGAGGCCTCATGCATCACCCTCCTGAATATAGTGGGACTGCAGATGCATACCAGTTCATGAAGTCTGATGCTCTTGGCCATGATGGTCATACATGCACTCTAATAGCAAGGGGAAATGGCCTGTTCATTCTAGTGGTGATTAGGATTGGGCATTGAATTTATTCAAATGCCACTTTTTAAAAGCTTTATTCATTTACAGAGAGAGAGAGAGAGAGAGAGAGAGAGAGAGAGAGAGAGAGAGAATGCATGAGCCAGGGCCTCCAGCCACTGCAAACAAACTCCAGACACATGTGCCACCTTGTGCATCTGGCTTATGTGGGTACTAGAGAATTGAACCTGGGACCTGGGTCCTTAGTTTTTTTAGGCAAGCACCTTAGCCACCGAGCCATCTCTCCAGCCCATCAATTGCCACTTTTATATCAATACAACAATGCAGATTTTCTTTATTATTCTTAATATTATGGATGACATTATATAGGTTTTGACCATTAGGCAAACCTTCAAATTTAGAATAAACCTGATTTGGTCATGACGTATTATCCTGTTTACATATGGCTAGGCTTGATTTGCTAATGTTTGTTAAGGATTTTGGAATTGTTTGTGAGAAATACTAGTATATAATTTCTTTTCTTTTTTGTAATATCTTTTTTTTAAGTATTATGGTTTGAGTGGGGCCATAAAATATGCTGATTCATTGCCTTCTTCCTTTTTTCCTAACTGCCTGTGTTAAGGTTACTTTATTATAACTTTTTATGTAACTCACCAGTGATGTTATCTTGGGCTGAAGTTTTCTTCTTGAAATATTTTTGGTAAGAAACTGAGTCTCACTGGTTGGCACATGATTATTCATTTAAAAATAAAGAAAACAATTTATGTGTGTGTGTGTGTGCATGCACACGTATGTTTATATGCATATGGGAATGCCAGGTTCTCTTGTTGCTGCAAATGAATGCCCATCCAGCTTACCAGGATGGCTCATGAATTGAATCCAGGCCAGCAAGTGTCTTTAATCTCTGAGAACTGTCTCCTCAGTCCCTCAAACTTTTAATTTTGATGAATTTTTCTTGTTACCTTTTTGATATGTGTCTTGAATCTATGTTTTTGTCTTTCACCTAATTTGGGACATTCTTTGCTGTGATTTTATCAACTAACTTACTATTATTTTATTGACAACTTTCGTACATGTACATCATATCCATAACTCCCTCTCATTTCCTTTTTGCCCCCCTACTATTCTCCTTCCACTGAGCTCCTTTTTCTTTATGACTAGTCTGACTTCTATTTTGATGTCCTTTTCTCCCCTCCATCATCTGTGTCAAAATTGTGACATGCCCAATATTGTGCAGGTGTAGGTAATGACAGCCACTGTGAGGTCATGAACTCAATAGCCACTTCCTGTCCAGAAGACAGTATTTTAAAGCACTTCTCATCCACTGTCTCTTCCATTCATTCCACGTCTTCTTATGCAATGTCCCCTGAGCTGTGGAGGACATGATGGAGATGGCTCATTCACTGCAGAGCCCTCAACAGCCACTTACTATCAGCGTTTTGATGAGTTGTGAGTCTCCCACTAATCATCCCCATTTGCAAAACAGAGCTTCTCTGATCCCAGATGAGAGCGGTACTAGCCTGTGGACAGAAAGATAAGTACTTAGAGCATAACTAGATGGGCCCAGCACACCCACTTAGCCCAGCAGCTGTACTAGCTCCCCTCCAAGGGCTTATGACCATCCCAGCTTTAGGCTTTTGAAATGGACTTTCAAAGAAATTTTAATTCACATTTTCCTAATGACTAAAGATGTTTAGCATTTTTTGAAATATTTAGTGTCAATTTACATATCTTATTTTATTTATTTTTATTATTTATTTGTATATGTACATACATACATGTACGTGTAGGTGGAATGATGCTCTGAGAGCGTTACTCCTCCCCTTCTGCCTTCTTTGGTACCACTTTACTGCTTTCTTTACTTCTGTGTGTGGGAATTGAACTTGAGCTGGCAGGCTTGTAAACACATGCCTTTAACTGCTAAACCATCTCCACAGCCCTGTGTCTCCTCTTCTTCCTCTTTTCTTTTTTGCTCCTTCAAGGCAGGGCCTCACTCTATCCCAGGCTGATCTAACTAATGGTAATCCTCCTACCTGTGCCTCCCAGGTGCTGGGACTAAATGTGTGCATCATCATTCCTGGCTGTTATTTTTCTGTTTTGAATATTTTTACATTTAGTTTCAAAGCTCACTTTATGATCGGGTTGTTTGATTTTTTTTTTAAATTAGTGTTTCGTTTTTTGAGTTCAATTTGCTTTTGTGCAGCACTTTGCTTATCCTTTTTTCCCTGCAGACACTAATTACATATTTGACTTTTTGCTATTGTCCCAAAGGTCTTTGTCCCCCCTGTGTTTTCTTTAGGTTGAGTCATTTCTACTGACATGTCTTAATTTTCAAGTTCACTAATATCCTTTTCCTTCTGGTCTCATATTAAAGCTATCTGAATTTCTTATTTTAGATACTATATTTTTCTGTTATAGAATTTCTACTTATTTCTTTTTTTCTGTAGTTTCCACTTTTCTGGGGGGCAGAAATCTTTGTTCATTTCAAATGTGTTTTCCTTTACCTTGCAGAACATGCTTATAAAACTACTTTAAAATCCCAACCCAATCATTTTACTGTTGGCCCCTCCCTCCCTGTTAACTGTCTTCTGTCTTGAGAACTAGACTCTTTCTATGGATGTGCTTGTGTATGGGGTGTAATTTTGGGGTTGCATTCTGGACATCCCAAAGAAATTTATGAAAGTAAATCTTCTAGGGAATGCTGATCTTTTGCTTTAGCATGCATGCAGTTAGCTAAGTAAATTCTGATGATAAGTTCTGTCTTACCATTTGCAGAGAGTAGTTAATATGTCACTTGTCACTCAACATGCTAAGCTTTTCCTGGGCTGATCTGGGTGTAGTTTTAGGGGCTAGGTGATGAAGATATATATAAGAATTAAGTGTTTTGCTTTAACATCCTACCATCCTGGGATTCCATCCACACTTTCCCCAGCTTGCAAGGATTCCTTTCCTGGTTCCTTTGGTGGAAGCAGGTTTTGTTTTGTTTTGTTTTTGAAACTTGAGATTTGAGGCTGGCACTGAGGCGCTCCATGACTGGAGACTTTCCCATGGAGCAGAGCTGCACGAGAAAACTCACCACTGTATAGACATCTACTCCAGATATGAACCCTCCACTGTATAGACATCTATTCCAGGTATGAAGTCCCCTCCATAAGCTACCTGGCAGGCTGCACAGGGCCTTAGACTGTCTCAGTAGAACCAGACCTCTAGTTGGTTGGGTGTTTATTTATTTATTTATTTGCTATTCTAACCATTTCACCCAGGGCTTCATGCATGCTAGGCCAGGGCTCTACAACTGACCCCTACCCAGTGGGTTATGTTTGAATCATTAGTGGTGGTTGTCAGAGATTCAAGCTTGAGTCTCACTGTTTCAGTCTCCTTTGTTTGTTTGGGCAAACAGACTAGGAGAGCTTGCTGGGACTGCTCCCAGAACTGTGTATGAGATGATGGGTGTGAATGTGGTGTATATGGTGAACCTGTTCAAGTGCTTGGCAGTGCTCCTGTGTATGTGTGCCTGTGTGAGTGCATGCATATGCTACAGGCATGCTTTCTACATTTCCTCCACAGCACTGGTGTCACCTCTGTCTCTTTCCTCTTCAGGCCCTTCCTGGACCTCATTACTACACATGGGGGGACCATGGCGGTATCATCATGGCCATTGCCCAGGGCATGGAGACCAACGAGCTGAAGTGAGTACCTCTGATCATGCCTTTTTCTCCATTTCTTTTCCTCTCCATCCCTCTGTCACCATTTTGAAAGAAGGTCATTCTAGGAAACCCAGGCTGGCCTGAAACACACTATACACCCCAGGCTGGTCTTAGAACTTGGGATCCTCCTGTCTCAGCCTCCCAAGTGCTGGGATTATGGCCACCACACCTGTCATGCCTTTTCGTTTGACATCAAAGTGCTTAGAAATTCATGTTTCATATTTATAATTAGGTTCTCTGTACAACATTTAGGAGCTGACAACCCAAATTGGGACCCCTGAAAAATTCACTTAAGCTTTTCCCATCTATAGAGTGGGCTCAATAAAGCCTGCCCCTTCTGTCTCAGAGGGGTTCTGTGAGAAACAAGGGGGGTAATTTTATTGATTTGAAATAGCATAAGTTTGTATAAATACTGAAAAACAATTTAAAGAGTAACTAGAGACTCTCACTCATCTTTTTAAAAAATATCTTTATTATCCATAATTAGATACATTGTATGAGCAGATCTTATGATGGTACCCCCATTTCCCTCCTCACTGTCCCCAATCCACTGGGGCTCCTCCTCAGTGGGCATATTGGATCAGTCCATGGAGTAGGGGGTTATGAATTGCTCTAGAAGTTGCCAGTCCTCCCTCTTGGTGCGTTGTTGCTGAGGAGGCAGTGTCTCTGGATATTCTCCCCTACATGGCTCTTACATTCTTCCTGTCCCCTCTTCTGCTCAGGTCTCTGCCACTCATCTTTTTTTTTTTCTTTGTGTAAGTGACACAGAGATGTAACACACTAATATGACTAGTAATAAATAACAATAGTTAATAGTAGCACATGAGAGACCAGGTTTTATGGTGCATGTCTGTAACCCCTGCACTGGGGAGGTGGAGACAGGAGGATCAGGAGTGCACACTCCTCCCTGGCTACTTGGCAACCAGCCAGGGCCACATGCAACCCAAAAAAGCAGGAATGAAATAACAATAGTATGCGAGCAGAAATTATGGAAGGCAACATGATACTTAGGTGACTTTACTGTACTGCATCACAGGAAAGTGAAATAACTTATCCAAGGTCTTCCATTAGTCAGTGGCAGAGACATAAGTAACATTTATGTCCTCTGTTTTTGGTCATATATTGTCCTGAAAGGCAAAATGGCAAGAATTTGTATGTATCTTCTATTACCTTAAATTGTGGTTTTATCTGGGACTGGTTCTTTGCTAGTTTATTGGTCAAGGCAGGCTGGTTCTTATTTCTGATTTTGAGCTGACCCCAGTGGATAGATTACTAAGAAAGGGGAAAGAGCTGTAATCACATTGTGTAGAGGAGGGAAGGAAGGAAGGAAGGAAGGAAGGAAGGAAGGAAGGAAGGAAGGAAGGAAGGAAGGAAGGCAGGAAGGAAGAAAGGACATGTCCCTTTCCTTTGCTCCTTTGGAATCAGGGCCAGCAGCATGAGAGAGGTGGGCGGTTTGAAAACGAGATTGTAGCAGCTGGTTTTCTTTCCTTTGTGGTTAATTTGACATGTGCCGAGCAGCCTGGCCTCCAGGAAGCAGAGAGCAGCAAAGCTCCCGTGTTTGTGTTCCACCTGGCTGCTCTGGGTTCTGAGTGGCATCAGTCAGCTTCTTCTGGAGAGCCAAGAGTGAGCAGAGGCCCTGCCCAGAGCGCTCTGCCTCCATGTTCCCTTGGCTCCTGCTCAGAGCATACTATCTGTAAAGCACAGTGCCTCCCTTGTTTATGCTGCCATTTGTGAGTTTAGTCAGTTGTTTTACCTCTCACGCATCCAGCAAGCACTGTGCGTGCCAGGTACTGCGTGTCTGAAGATGACCAGGGTGTTGTTCCGCACCTGGCTATGAGCTAGGCATGCAAGTGACTGCAGGGGTTAGTACACTGCTGTGGGAGGAAGGTGTGCAGGGACAGAGCTTAGCCTATGGGGAACAGAGCTCATTCTGTATGGCTTTCAGGTTTTAGAGTCACTTCTCAATTTTCCTTGTTTAACTTCTCCACAGATTACATTTGCATTCCAGGCTGTCTTCTCTGAAGGAGTTAGTGTGATTCTAGTCCTCTTACACCATCTGTCGGCACATATGTGCCCAGGGAACACACTGTCATTCTGCTCTGGCTGCAGCAAAACAAGACCAGGGACATAAACCTGCTGCCAGAGAACCACAGAGCCCTCCCCAGACATTTTGTAATGGTTTAGGGCATCGTTCCTCATTTGTATAGGAGATTTGGAGTGGTCTGTAATGCACGGTTCAAATAAAGCATTTGAATAGGAAAATAAAGACAGGCTTGCTTCTGACAGGTACATGTTTTCAAATACCAGCCTGAGTTTGACCCAGATCTGTGTAGCCACCTGGCATTTACTCAGTGTGTTATTCACAGAGGTGTTTTGTTTCTCCTCCCGCCTCTCTGAAAAGTAGGAGATCATATTGAAGTTAGTTCATATCCTCAAGCAACAATGGTGATTTACTGTGATGCTCAGGCATGAGTGAGGCCTTGTGGTAGGACTTTTTGTTGTTGTAACAGATGTTCAGGAGAAACAAGTTAGAGGAGGAATAGCTTATTTTGGCCTATGTTTCCAGAGGCGTCGGTCCTGGAGGGCTGGGGCTGATTGTTGCTTTGGGCTTGAGACAAAGTAAAATTATGATGGCAGGGAAGACATGGCCCAGTTAAAGCTGTTCATGTCCTAGCCTCCAGAAAGCAGAGAGAGGTAGGAAGGGGTTAGCTAGGACATGCCCCCAGGGAATTCTTTCCTTCAACTGAGCCCTACCCCCTACTTTCTACTACCACCCCCCCCAATAATGCCACCATATCATGAACCCATCAAGGCATTATTTAGTCCAGTGATAAAGCAGAGCCCATGTGATCCAGCCACCCCTCAGTGACTGGCTATGCAGCAGGGGAGCAAGCCTTGTATCTAAATGATAATAGGCTGCTGTTCTGTTGCCAGCCCAGGGCTTCAGGCCTCTTTGACCTACCCAAACATCTCACTGTCCTTTGAGCGTATTAACATTTACTGGCTATCCTATTAACTTGGATTGATTGCATTCTGAATTTATCTTTTAGTTACCTTTTCATTATACGCCTGAATTCTTTAACTCATTAGGAAGGCCTTTGTAGGAAAGTATTCCCAGTCTCCACAAGTTAGCAAACACTTGGCAAATATTTGATTGATCAATAAATAGGTCATGCATACTCGTGCTTCTGAGATAAGGGGAAGGGGACTGGGTAGGGTACTGTTTGCACAGCTCCAAGGGAGACCACTGCTGCTGTGTTCTATGTCAATGACGACCCCTCCACCCTGCCTCTGAGCTTTCTGAATGTGTGCCATCTCACATTGAGAGAGGTGATCCAAGCTACTTTCTCAGCTTCCCCTCGAGGACAAGATGTGATTGTCAGGAGTTAGCAGCCACGCTGAAGCATAAACAGATTTCTGTTAAGAATCATTTCAGGTCAATTACACAAACATTGGTTGAACATGTACAATGAACCAGATGTTGTGCTAGACAGCAAGAACGTGGAGGAGAGCGAGGCATGATCCAGGAGCTGTCTGTGCCACTGGCGTGGTGAGATGCCTGCTCTGTTGAAGAGACTGAGAGGAGGGGCTTATTGTGAAGGCAGGAAAGGAGGTACTGTGTCTCATAGAAGAATAGGATCTGGTCCTTTAAGCGTGTCACCATCTAGTTGTAATATACGTGAGGGATGCCAAATCGAGTAGGGTCTGGAATACTAACTAGACATTAGAAATGGCAGGAACAGGAGTAGGAACCTTGTCTGAAGACAGATTTGAGGTTTGTATTTTTCCTTGTTGGTGGTTCATTTAAATGTTTCATGTCATTCTCTCCCTGATTAGCACAATAACGAAGACTCAACTGTTATTTGTTTGCCTTCTGCCTTGATTCTCCACTGAGACTGTTACCTTTGTTATTGTTAATTGGAATTGAGAGCAAGAAGTGGAACGCTCTGTTTTGTGTTGTGTCTACATGTTTGAAATGAGCAAATAAGGGGCAGGGCCAGGCTTCCCTTAGTACTCTTTGGGCATGCTGTACCAGGAACCCATGGGCGGGATGTGAAGGACTAATTCTTTTTGGGGGGAATGATCAGTGTCCTTCAGAGATGGGGACACTGATCAGAAAATGATCCAGACACAAGACTGTCGGCTTGATCAAGAGGGACGAGATCAATCACTGTTTCTTCTTGGCACCTGAAGAAACAGGGTTAATGACATATTGATAGTGAACTTAGTTTTTGGACTTTCCCAAAAGCATTTTTCTGAAAGAAGATTTTTGAGCTTACAGGACCTCCCTCTGAGACTCCTGAAACACCCTTAGAGGGGCTGCAGGTGGAAGAACAGCTGTCTTCTGGGCTTGGTTCTTGGAGCAGCCTCTTCCTTACAGAGTGTGAGAGATAGCAGTTCACCTCGTGTGGCTTAGAGAAGCATTATGGTGTGGCTGCCTCCCCACCTCATTCTAACCTCCTGTGGCATCTTTGGCTGCTTGAAGTGCAGGGAGCAGATGTCCTTGTCATATTTGAGCTGTTACAAAGCCGAGGCAGGGTTGAGATGGGGGAGGGGAGAGGTAGGGTTTGTGTTGTTTATTTAATTTCCTGCAGCAAGCATTAACTACTGGTCCTTCTGTGTGCTGGAAGGACAGGGAGTGGGTGGACTGCTTGTTCTGGACCTGCAGTGTAGAAGGTACAGATCTGGGTGTGAGATCAAGGTGAGCACAGGTTCTTGTATGAACTGGAATGAGGTAGAATCATGTAGGAGGCAGAGGATGTTCTCAGAAGAGACAAAACCTAAATTAGAGTTGGGAATGCCATCCCAGGGTCAGCAAGCACTTCAGCACAGGTGTGGACCTGTGGCCCATGCAGCTGTTGTTATGAAGGGGATGTGAGCTGGGCGATGGAGTGGTGAGACAAGGGGCTTGAGGAGATAGTGATAGCCAGTCCCTTTATCCTCTGAAGTGTCTACCATTCCATCCAAAACACCACCAGTTGCTTTTCTTGAACGCTCTAGGATCCCGAACCTTCATCTTCTAGATTTGACTACACATTTAGATATCAGGGCCTTAAGGTACAGGTCCCACGCCTGTCTTCAGTAGCATGAAACATGTAGACGACATCAGGATCGACAGCTACATGTGTCTGACTATGTCTCTACTAATAAAAAATCAGGGCTACATTCTCTCCCTTTCTTTGAGAACTGGCCTCCAGCTTGAGATCCTCCTGCTTCTCCACACCAGGTACTGAGTTTACAGGTGTGCACCATCACTCTTAGCCCTACGCTTACGCTTCCATTTTCGACATCCGTCTCAAACTGATGACCCCCATTAAACTGTTCATTAAAATTGAAATGCCATTTACATACCACAAGATGTTGAGATGTGAAGTATACCACTTAAGCCTTTCTGAAGGGCACATGTCAAGATGTCAGTCATTCCCACTTCCCTGAAAGTGTCCCCTGTGTGCACCTTCCCAGCCAGTGTTACTTACTCCTGTCTTCCCACCCATTAGAGGCAACTGCTGGCCTGATTTTATTTTTAATCACCATAGGCTAGTTTTGCCTATTCCAGAGTGTCATATTTTTTATATTGGGCAGTTTACTCAGTATAACTAGTTTTTTCAAGGTAGGGTCTTGCTCTCACCCAGGCTGACCTGGAATTTACTAGGGAGTCTCAGGGTGGCTTCAAACTCACAGTGATCCTCCTACCTCTGCCTCCCAAGTGCTGGATTAGCGGTGTCCACCACCAGACCCAGCTTTCAGCATAACATTTTTGAGATTCATTCATCTTGTAATTTGTAACAGTGGTCTGAGTTCAATTCAACTGAAAAGGCCTTTCTTATGGACCTTATTAAAGACCAGATGTCCAGATATTTCCTTTCTTATGTTTCAGCAGATAGGGTTTTGGTGCACAAAGGTCTTACGAGCTCACAGCAGCTGTGGTTACCTGCAAGGACTGCATATTGGGCCAATTAACCTTTCATCATGAGTGGGATAGGTGCTCGTGAAGACCCACCCTCCTGGAGCAGTTGTTAATGGCCACCTGGGAAGGAGCAGCACTTCCTTTTAGTGACACAGTCACTGGTAAATTGCCCATGCCCCAGTTTTAATAACCATCAGCCCGTGCTTTTGTGAGTGACTTTAATTAAACTCATTGGAGAGCACACACACACACACACACACACACACACACAGACGAGAGTAGAAGACAGACTAGTAGTTGGGAAGAAGAAAGAGTTTCACAGGAGGGGGGGGGAATAAAGAGGGTAATGAGAGTGAATGTGATCACAGTACATTACATACATGTACATAATTATTAAAAATGTAACATGCTATCTTTGTTTTGCTCAAGAATAGCTAGGAGGAAAGGGAATGGATGAGGTTGTTGTAACTTGTGTACAAAACCATTTGGGTTCTCAGACCTGACTTCCTTTTTTTCTGAAGTGCTTACACATCGCCTATTTTATCATCTGATTCAGAACTGCCTTTTCTTCTTCAGGGTAACAAAACCTTTTCACTCTTCTAGCCTTTTGAGAACTTTGTTCTCCCTGACTCTTCTAGAAATTATTAAAAGGACTGCATGCAATTATTTAATATGTCTTTCTGTTTCCTAGTATTTATTTCGTATGCATTTTCTTTGAATGTCTTTGTATGTTTTCCTTGTCTACTTTGAAGATCATTTTTCATGATGAGGATGAAAGCAAAACACAAGGGATTATTATTATTATTATTATTATTTTACCATTGGCCACCAGAACAATGGTCCTATTTCTTTCAAGTCCTTTACAGAACTAACTAGTTAACCAGCCCACCAGTCCACTGATCCAAGAGTCTGCTAGTCATTTTGGAGATTGCTAGTCATCATAATCTTTGACTCAGTTGAACTTGAATTATCTGGCTACTAGTCAAGACTTTAGGTAAAATAAGCTGACTGGTTACTGCTGCTTGTGAATGTTTTGTCCTTGGTTATTTGACTCTTCGCATTTCCAGCATGTTCTTTAAGTGCCTAGATCATTCTGTACAGCCACATGATAGTGTCATAAGTTTAGAATCTATTACTACTTCCTCATTTTAAACTACTTGTAGTTATATATTTTATTTTGTTTTGTTATATATCTGATCTTCCAATCCTCTTGGGAGTTGTTAGCCATGGGCTTTTGTCTATGTTTTTATATAGACAGTTTGAATTCCCCATTGGTAAGAGTCGGGACACTATCCTCATTCATAACTCAAGATTATAAAAATGGCAGTTTTTTTTTCTTAAGGTGTCTTGTCTTTTCATCTCACTAACAAGTTCTCCTTCAGGGTTTAGAATTCAGCCTAACATATATTTCCCCTTAAATGTTTCAGTTGGTACGCAAGTACTGTATTCTCAGATACCTGGTTGTACTTGGCCGCATACCTGTTGTTGGTCTCATTAGGACATATAGGTCTAAATTCATATTTCCTCTGGGAATCTCTTAAGAAATGAGACAATGATTCATTGTCTTGAGGTTCAGGGAGCTCTAAAATGGAATTAACTTAGCAGTGTACAAATAGATGGACTTCCAAGCTCCTTTTAGAACAGGCGGGTCACTCCCAGCGTGTCTAATTCATAGGCCAACTCTGTGGTTTGCTTTAAAATCACTACCAAGTCTTTTGTTCAAAACATTGTACAACGAGGAGATTTAATGAGTTAATGAAATATCTGCTTCCTAAACTCATGTAAACCAAAAACATGTGTGCTACGTGAGAACTTCTCCTCATATGTGACCTGTGTGCAAGGAGGGACAGTCACTTAGACTCCGCTGACATTCCTCGTGATGCTGCAGAAGCCCACCGATGGGTTAAGCTCTAGCCTTGGAGAGTGATAAGTTTCAGAAATCTCAGTATGAGAAAAAGTTTAGGATTGATTGTTATAAAAAGATTTATGTCAAGATTTGAAGTCTCAAGGGAGTAAAACTTAAATCTCAAAAACATGGAAAAAGTGAAAGAAAAATGGGGTGTGTGTGTGTGAAAAAAAGCCCCTGTCAGGGCTCTAATTATATTTGTATGTAATTAGAATTTCATGAATACCCACTAGCCCCATGGTTGTAAAGAATGCTCTAATTCCAGTGGTTATCACAGCTCATTGGGCAGTAAAGCAAAAGGAGTTTTTTTTCCTGCTTGTGTTAGAAATTGGACCCAGAGTCCTATACCACTGCATGACACCCTCTGCCCCATCAAAAGAAGTTTAAAATTAGTACCATTATTCTAGGGCTGCTTTTTATTCCAAGGCTTGTACTTGTTTTCTTATTCTGGTATCATCTGCTTCAGAATTATTGTCTCAGACGTACTTTCCCTCTATCTTTTATATTTTTAAGAAAAGGTTGGGAAAAAATCCTCAATCAATTCTAACGTGGTTTTCTCTGAGAGTCACCAGTTGTTAATATTTGCCAGGCTACTTTTCTTCCATTGTCTATATATTTACCTTGTCTATTCATCTTTTATGAGCTGAAATCTTTTGAAAGTAAGTGGCAGGCTCATACCTTTTCATAGTTAAAGATGTACTCAAACATGTATTGCCAATGAATGAGATATTTTTCTATTCCATCACAGTACTGGTATCCCATTTAGGAAAACAAAGATGGACAAAGTGTCACCTGTTCACTGACTATTTTCTCACTTGACCTATACTGTTGGTGATGACCCTGGGAGCTAGTTCCAGAACTTCGTCTCAGTCCAAATTTACACATTATACTTGGTTATTGTTCTTCTTGAGTCTCCTTTGAGCTGTAACAAGCCCGCTGCCTGCTTTCTAATCTGCTTTGTTCTCATAGCCTTGCTTAAAAAAATAAAAACAAACACAATCCAGGGCAGCAATCATGTAGACTGCCCCACATTCTAGATTTGTCCAGAATAGTATTTTTATGGATTAATATTTTTAGACATCTTAGCCCCCGAAATTTTCACACAGTAATTTTGTCACCCAATAATCTTTGTCTAATTTGGTTATTATAGTTCAAGTTACAGAATGATAAAAAGTCTTATTCTGTTTTTAGTGTTATCAGGCAGCTTTCTAATATGAGAAAGCATTTCCCTCCTCTCATCAGTAGAGATTTGTGCCCTACTTTGATTCAGTGTGTGACCTTTTACAATCATTTGTTAATTTTACACTCATTTTTTTTTTCAAAATTTGGCTATTCAGTGTCCCATCAGCTAGTTCCCATGTCCTTTGGCAGGGAACTGTTGGGAACTGAACCCAAGGATGCATTCTACCACTGAGTATCACCCCCAGTTCTTGTATTCTTTCAAGGTACTAACATTTGTCTCTAATGCTTCCTTGTTTTCTGGTATAAAAACCGTAAACATTCCCTGCTGTATTCAGGCCAGCCATTCCCCAATGAGCCCGGGGCCCAAGAAGGCCTGATTCTCCCTGAGTTCAGTTCTTACATAAACAACTGGGGGTGGCCACGCATGCCTGTGACTGATGATGTCATGTGCACACTGAGCCCTGACCTCCAGAACTGTAACCTCAAGGTTCCCTTTGCTTGCATTGGGCAGATACAGCACCAATGAAGGGGAGACCTGGAAGACATTCGTCTTCTCTGAGAAGCCTGTGTTTGTGTACGGGCTCCTCACAGAACCTGGGGAGAAGAGCACTGTCTTCACCATCTTTGGCTCCAATAAGGAGAATGTGCACAGCTGGCTCATCCTGCAGGTCAATGCCACCGACGCCCTGGGTAAGCCATTGCCTCCGTGGCCTGTCTATAGAGAAAATGATTAACTGCTGGGTGTATGCAGAACACCAGCTTGGATACTGTGTTCTCAGATGAGTTTATGATTCGCTAGGGGAGATGGACCAAAAGATGTCAATGAAAACACAGGGTGGTAGTTGAGGGTTTACTCACCTCTTCTTCAAAGGACTATTGATTCTTCTTCATGCCTTGCTTTCCTTGTGTCGTGCATGACATGCAGTAAGTCAAAAAAATATATTTTATAATATATATATATATCTATATATACATCTCTATTTTTCTAAAGCGTATCAATGTTTGCAAATATATGTATATATAATCTTATTAAGTATGTGGATGAGTGAATGAATGTATAACATTTTTCCAAAGCTGCAGTAAGTTTGCTTGTATTAGTCAACTTTCTGTCAGGATGACCCAATACCTGAGAAAACCAGCTTCAAAGAATGAGAGGCTTATGTTGGCTCGTGGATTTCAGTGTGCAGGTACTTGGTCCCTTCTCTTTGGCCTGTGCCAAGACCTTCCATGGACTAGATCTGGTTACTTCTGTGCCAAGACCTTCCATGGACTAGATCTGGTTACTTCTTGGTGCCTGGGAAGCAACACAGAGAGAGGAAGGGGCTGAGGTATGAGTACTTCTCTCTACTGGGCCTGAGCTCCTATAGATACCACCCCTGATCCATAGCGCCACAGAATGGGGAACATTCAAGATCCCAAGTGCCTTGCTGGCTGTAGGGCAGTGTGCCAGCAATGCAGTGTCCTCTGAAAGCTGTCCAGGGTCTGTTCATGTTCTGCTAGCCCACATGCGGGACTTAAGCAAGCAGCGGGGACTAACTCTTCAGCGTCGCCTCACACTCAGCATCCACTCCCGTCTCCTCTTCAACTCCACCCTTTCTTACAGAAGTAAGAATTGCCTTAATTTTCTGCCTTAAGGATTTCAGATGCCTTGAACACCTTCTTTGTCTTCTCTACCTAGAAACTCCATGAATTCAATCCTTTTCATGTTTCAGGGTCCAATACAGTATCTGCTGATATCTCCATCAGAGGATAGCTCTACTGTATGCCAGAAATAAGTGTATTCCTCACACCTTGAATTAGAATTTGTGTCTGTGCATCTGTGCGTGCCATCTTCTACCAATTAATTTATCATAAGGCTCTTAAAAACAAGAACTTTGGGACCTGGTAGATGGCTCAAGCAGATAAGAGCAATTCATGCAAGCATGAGGACCTGAGAGGGCCAATTCTCCCTGAGTTCAATTCCTACATAAACAACTGGGGGTGGCCATGCATGCCTATAGCCCAGTCCTGTAGGAAGCAAAGACCGGACAATCACTAGGGCTCACTGGTCAGCCAGTCTGATGGAAAATGGCAGCTATGGGTTCAGTGAGACTCTATCTCTAGGAAACGTGTGGATCAAGGAGGAGAGCTAACATCCTCCTCTGGCCTCTGCACTCACAGCATATAGGGCACACACATGTGCACATACTAGACAAACACCCCTCCCCCCACTCATACACCAAGCAAATAATTTTTCCTGTGCATTTTATTTCTCTTACTGGGTCTTCTCATTGCATCATAGTCAGTAGTCATGGTGATTTGAATGGCATTGAATTGACATTTGTGCATCAGCTTCGAGGAGTATTTAATCTGACATATCCATAAAAAGACACAAGGCTCCATCACAGTCAGAGGCATCCTCTGGAATTCCTATAGAAAGCACTCTACTGACACTTTGAATGGGTGTGGGCTGGTGTAGTGACTTTGAAGCCGTCTTGCTATTTCTCTGCCATCTTTCCTCAAAGATCCTGTACCTTCAAGTAGCATGAGCACACTCTGCAGTGTTCTTACCCATACTGCGTAGTAACAGATGTGTCATCCTACTCACGGAGGCAGGCTGGGATGACATCACCTACCAGGGGGTCTGCCCGTCTAGCTCCCTAGGAGAGAAATATATCTGGCACACTTTATTCTTTTCTTTCCTTTGATTTCCTTTCCTTTCATTTTTGTTCTCTCTCCCTCTCCCTCTCTCTCTCCCTCTCTCTCTCTCTCTCTCTCTCTCTCTCTCTCTCTTTTATGTTTCTTTCCAATTTTGTGTATGTGGTGGTGCTGACTATGTGTGTATGTGTGTTCAGAGGCATGCGGGCACGGGTGTGTTTATGTGTGTGAAAGTGACAGATTGACCTGGGGTCTTTCTCAGTTGCTTTTGACCTATTTTTGAGGCAAAGTCTCATAGAACCTAGAGTTCACTGGTTCAGCTAGACAATCTAGACTTCGAGCCTCAGGCATGCTTCTATCTCTGCCTCCCTTGAGCTGCAGTTATAGGTGCAGACCAGCATGCCTGGCTCTTACATGGGTGGTGGGCATCTGAATTCAATTCCTTAGGCTTTCATGGCAAGCACGTCACTGACTGAGCCATCTCCCCATTCCTTAGGGCACCCATTTCAAGGAGCTGCTGGCTCCTCTAAAGTAATTTAGTAACTTAGAGTTATGACATATGCCAAAATTCCAAAGCTTGGGAGGTAGGGGGGTCAGTAATTTGGGGTCACCTGGAGCTACATAAGAAGATGCTCTGTCTCTCTCAGAAAACAACCAACCTCCCAAAATGAAAAAAGCACAAAAACAACAAAATGGACAACTACTCATAACCCCTCTTCCCAAAAATTTATAATTCAAAAGTTTGAATGTTATAAAAAATGACTTGCTTCTTCCCAACATGCTTACATAAGCATCTGTATTATAAAAGGCATCACTTTCACCATCCCAGATGCCACCCAGCTCCTGGTCAAGCTGATTAGAGGCTCGGGGCATCTCCTGCAATCTGCACGTGGGCAGCAGGTACACTGGAAGTGGAGGACTGGATTGAAGGAGGTGAGACAGGAAACACCATGTGGTCCCGGCTCTGATGCTGTCCTCTGTCTTTCCTGGTCTTCAGGGGTTCCCTGCACAGAGAATGACTACAAGCTGTGGTCCCCATCTGATGAGCGGGGGAATGAGTGTTTGCTGGGACACAAGACTGTCTTCAAACGGAGGACTCCTCATGCAACATGCTTTAATGGAGAAGACTTTGACAGGCCTGTCATCATTTCCAACTGTTCCTGCACTCGGGAGGACTATGAATGGTTTGTTCTTCCTCAGTGGCTGGGACATTGAACTATACCATATCCACTCAGCCATGCGGGGCTAAGAGAGGAGGGCACGGTCACTTTCTCCAAGGAAGTAAAGGAATAGAAGGAAGTACTTATTTATTCAGTATCTCTTAGGAGCCAAGAACTGTGTGAGGCACTTTTCACTTAAGCTGTCCGCTTTAGTCCTTATGGCATGTGATGCAGTAGAGGTGTTGTGACCTCAGGAAGCTGTGGACATTCATTTAGGGATGCATAGCTCTGGGCTTATGTCCCAAATGAGGACACACTGAAAATTAATGTAGGTAACTCATATTCTTTAGAACCCTATTCTTAGAGGGGAGTTAATTATCTGAAATGAGAGGATGTTCATACATATAATTTTGGTATCACATTGTTACTGGAGGGAAATATACAAGGCATAGCTGAGAATGTTAAGTAGGAGGGACATGTGCTCAGACCACTGTGACAGGAGTTGGGAAGCGGCACACATGCCTTGTATGTTTTGACTATTGAAAGAAAGGAGAGGGCTGGGATTTGTAGTGGAGGAATCAAGGAATTTGTAGAAAGTCCTGTTTGAGATGGGACTTAGGGCAACGTTTGGATCTATGGACTGACAGTCTGGCCATGCAACACCAAAGTGACAGTGTTTCAGGGCAGAGGAGTGTCTGTGGTTGGCAGTGGGGTTTCCATACCTAGTTTGGTAGATGGAGCAGGGGCTGTGAGTGGGGATAAGGTGGAAACGTAGAATGCAGTGGAGTGGAGGCGCTGAAGGAGATGGCCCTCATTCCATAGTCAGGACAGACCCTTAAAGGCTTTTGAGGAGGACTGGGGCAAACTTAGCTTAGCTGCAGAATACTCTAGCAGTGGACTGTATAAGAGTACTAAAATCCTGACAATCCTTCTGTGTGGAATTCAGTAGGAATAGTTGTAGAATAACCAGGGTTGCCAACAGAGCCTGGGCCTGGAACATACACAGAACTTGCATTTCAGTGGTTGCTGAGGCATTTTACTTTGGGCAACACTATACTTGGCAAGCTAAAGCCAGACCCCCTCTGATGTGCTCAGAACCAGAGTTTGGAAGAGGGCCTTGTGGTAAATGTTTTAGGCTTTGTAGGCCATATGGTTCTAGTGTCACTACTTAGCTATGGCCATCGTGGCACCCATACATGCACGATCGAGGTCCTGGATGATGGAACAAGGCAGCGAGCCAATAAATTCTTCTTTACAAAAGCAGCCAACCATATTTGGTCACTCTTGTTTCACTCCAGTGAGCCTGCAACTTTCATGTGCATAAGACTCTCTTGGTGTCTTGTGAAAATACAGCGCTGCCCAAGGAGTTCAGGGGTGGGAGGTGGGCTCAGTTCAGTTCTCCCAGGATTCTTGAGGGAACCCTGCTCACCTGTACATGTCCCAGCTCATTGAGAAACAAGGCTTTGCAGCAAGGTTCCAGCACAGTGGCTAATCGTCCTCAGAGTTTGGTAGGTGCAGAGTGCTTCAGAAACAACCCTTCTCCAGGCATGGAAAGGTCTCTGTATTAAGAAATAAAATAAGAGTAGTAAAAAGTAGGTAAGCAAATCCAACTGATCTTTCGATGTCTTCCCTTTTGACTGCTAGGTTGATTTCTTAAAAAAAAATCCTATGAAATATTACGATACTCCTCACAAAACAAAAGCCAGTGGAGATTGTTCTGCTTTTCTGGGTAAACTGACCAGACTCCTACTGGTCTACCATGCCTCCCATTTGGCCTGCTAGAATATAGTAGCTACTGAGTCTTTCGTATAGACCAGGAAAACCAACTGTTCTGCTCCCAGCCACATGAGGGTGTGGGAGTAATGGCACTGTGACACGGAGAAGTGTGCATTGATTTCAGACCATCCTATATTGCTTCTTTGTCATGGGTGCTGGAAGGAGCTAGTCTGACTCTGTGGATTGGATTAGGGAACTGATAAGGGAAATGCTCCCAAGATAGACAAGAATGAGCAAGACCAATGATCCATAAGTGTGTTTGCAAAGCAGCTAATTCTGGTAGTCCTCTCAGACACAGGGAGAAGCTCAACTATGGGGTACTATGTATTCTGAATTCAGTAGTAGTTTCTTTTACATCTCTATATTTCTTCACATTGCCAAGCCATGAGTCTTTCCCATTCTTTTTTTTCTTTCAATCTTTAATGTCCAAAATTAGATAAATTGTATAAGCAAATATTGTGTTGGTATTCTCATTTCCCTCCTCCCTGTCCCCAATCCACTGGGTATCCTCCTTGGTGGGCACACTGGATCAATCCATGTGGCAAAGGGTTATGGATAGCACAGGAGGCAGCCAGGTTGCCCCCTTTTATGTGTTGTAGCTGAGGGGTGCAATGTCTCTGGATATTCTCTCCCACCATGGCTCTTACAATCTTTCCACCCCCTCTTCCGCTCAGTTCCCTGAATCATGGAGGGTGAGTTTTACGTCTGTTTTATTGTTGTGAATTTAAGAGTCTCTGTGATTCTGCTTTTAAGTTGTATTGGAAGTCGTTGGTGTCTGTCTCGCTGACTTAACCTGGAATGACTGATTGGCTGTGGTTATAGGTCTCTTTCTTGCCCCACCACTCTCTCAAGTGTTTCACTTGGGGCCTACATGATAGGCCTGGGGTGGCTCATCTCTTGCTGGGATATCAGCCTTCGGTCTGAGGCTCATCAGTGAAGTTGGAATGACCACATCTCTCTCACTGCCTTCTGAAAAATACAAACAGAATCTCCATTTGAGAGTAAGATCAGTAAAGGTTAAATGAGATACACATTTCTAATTTGGCAAAATTCTATTGAGATTAGCCTGTCTGTAGTTCTCTGGTAATGGGAATTTCTTTTTGGAGCCACAGTTTTTAGTTCCTATAGGATCTTGCCCTGAGTCCCAATTCCAGTTAAGGGTTCCTTGTCACTGAGTGGATTTCTTGGCCAATTTAAAAGCTGTTGAGGGCTGGAGAGATGGCTCAGCGGTTAAGGCACTTGCCTCCAGTGCCTAAGGCCCAGGGTTCAATTCCCCAGGACCCATATATGCCAGACCCACAAGGTGGTGCCCTGGTTCTCTCTCTCTCTCTCTCTCTCTCTCTCTCTCTCTCTCTCTCTCTCTCTCTCTGCTTGAAAATGAATAAATAAAATATTTTAAAAAAAAAATAAAAAATAAAAGCTGTTGAATACACTCCTCCACCCCCCAGGTTTTGGTGCCTCTATTGCACAGGCAATCATTTCTTGGTCTGTTGATCTCTCCCAGAAGGAAGTGTGTTCAGCCTTCTTATGGCAACAGTCTGGATTCTGTATCAGTGGTCTCTGCTTTCTCCAAATATCATTGATCAGTTTCCCCTGGCAGCTTATATAGTGCCTTCCAGAAATATACAATACACACAAACCTCTGTGTCCTGTGTCTGGTGGTGCTTTTCATTCAGGAAATTAATAAATATTGCTGAATTGAGCATCATAAGTAAAGCTCTTCAGGTAGATCATGTGGACATTGAAAACTCCTGTGACTTAGGGAGTTGACAGCATGACTGGGGCCTTGGAAAGCACAAGGTAGAGTTGGCTTGCTGTCCATGGGTTGGGTGGATCTAAGAAGCTGAACAATTTGAGAACAGAAACAAGACTAACGAGTGTGTCTGCTTCCCCATCTCAGTGCTGCCCAGCAAGCTGAGAGTTTGGCTGGTGTGGTAGGTCCCAGGTTATAGGAAGTCTGGTGACTGAAACTATTATTTTCCAAAGTGCAGGATGAGAAACCCCATGATTGAGATAGTATGGAGCTTAAGTGACATTGAATTGTTAGAATAACTTTTTTTTTTTTAAAGAGAGATGCTCTCTGCTTTTTTTTTAATTTTTAAATTTTTAAATATTTTTATTTATTCATTTTCAAGCAGAGAGAGAAAGAGAGAGAGAGAGAGAGAGAGAGAGAGAGAGAGCGCACCAGGGCCACCATCTTGTGGGTCTGGCTTATGTGGGTCCTGGGGAATTGAACCCGGGGCCTTAGGCACTGGAGGCAAGTGCCTTAACCACTGAGCCAACTCTCCAGCCCTAGAATAACTTTTTAAAAAATCATTTTACTTATTTATTTGAGAGAGAGAGATTGAGAGAGAGATATTGAGAGAGAGAGAGAGAGAGAGAGAGAGAGAGAGAGAGAGAGAGAGAATAAGAGTGCCAGGGCCTCCATCCACTACAATGAACGCCAGACACATGTGCCACCTTGTTCATCTGGTTTTATGTGGGTACTGGGGAATTGAACTGGGGTCCTTCTGATTTGCAGGCATAGGCCTTAACCGCTAAGCCACCTCTCAAGCCCATCATATTAACTTTTAAGGCTGAGGGTGTAGCTCAGTTTTAGAGCATTTATCTAGTATGGGTGAGATCCTGGTTCAATTCTTCATCACCACAAAAATTTTTCTTTGTTAATTTCTCTTTAATTCTCCTGATGATATCCAGGAGAAAGTCTCACTGAATTCTAGTAGCTCAACATTTGTGAATCCATTTTATTGAATTTTAATTTTATATTTAATTTTGTTTTGTTTTGGAGATGGTCACATGTAGCCCAGGCTGGACTAGAACTTTCTGTGTAATTGAGAATAACCTAGAATTTTTGATCCTCTCACCTCCATCTTCCTACTGGGATTACAGGCATGAGCCACTACCACTATGCCTGGTTTATGGAATGGTGGAGAATCGACCTCAGAGCTTTGTGCATTCTGGGCAAGCACTCAGCCAGCTGAGCTACACCTCCAGCCTTGCTAACCTCTTTTAACCAAGAGAGAACAGGCCTGGAGTCTGGGTAGGGAACTAAATCTGAGTAAAACTTGCGGGAGTTTTTTGGACATGATGACGTGCATCCTTTTGTCATCTTCAGTCCTATAGAGTAGTGGCTTTCCAGTGGTGGTTCTTGATACAAAGCTTCTTTTCAGATGTAATTTAGCACAAGAAAGTGCATATTCTTCCAAGAGACTTGTTGAATCGTCTGTAATACAAGTGAGAGATTAGATGGCTAAGGTCCTGGGTTTGTTACTGAAGTGCTCAAAATGTGGGAAATGATGGCCTGAGTGAACCTCAATTGCCTTTCCAGTGACTTCGGCTTCAAGATGAGTGAAGATTTGTCCTTAGAGGTTTGTGTTCCAGACCCAGAATTTTCTGGGAAACCCTATAGTCCTCCAGTGCCTTGTCCTGTGGGTTCTACGTACAGGAGAACAAGAGGGTATGTATCACACAGTGGCCAAGTCAGGCTTACAAGAGCCTGCTTAGGAAAGAGGGGGCTTTAAAGACTGCTTGCAATCCCGCCACACTCTGAATTCGAGAATCCCAAGTGAGCAGGCTGCATGTAGTCGGGCAGCATTTTAAATTTATGGTACTGGCAGGCTCACCTGATCCCAGTGAGAAAACAGTCACAAGTCTGTAAGCTCCTCTGCAACTCTGAGAGCTCGAGCCTCCAACTCCAGCCAGGAAACATCTTCAGAGTTTATTGAAGGGTTCTATCACGTGCTGCCCCGAGCAGTGCATTCAATTGTCTGGGCCTGCCTGTGCTAAAATCTTATAAGCAAAACTGACTGAAAGCCACCCAACACCTCCCTCCTAGTTCTGTAGCCGGGCAGAGAGTATGTTCCAGTGGGAGTGCCTCCATGATGATTCCTTCGTGTTTCTTGTCTCTTGCTTTGGTGGGGGTCACAGCTACCGGAAGGTTTCTGGAGACACTTGCAGTGGAGGAGATGTTGAAGCAAGACTTGAGGGGGAACTGGTCCCCTGTCCCCTGGCAGGTAAGATAAGTGCCTTCCTTTTGCCTCCTTGAGACATTGCTGCCATGTTAGGAACTCTCCCCACCAGGTGCATGGCCCTTCTAACTTAGTAGGAAAAGCAATGGGACTTAAAAGCATTCTGGAGCCTCCTTCTTCCCTAAGCCTAGTATGCAAACTCAATATAGCCTCGGACCTTGAGAGGAGTGGGAAATATTTTGGGTTGGATCAACTTTTCTAGGGGAATCTATTGGGTATCTATTGGGTGCTTGGCACTGGATGGCTAGGGACACCCCTGGACTTCTGTGTTGAACATGAAGACACTGTGGTCTGTTCAAAGGTATCTAAATGGTTCAATCTTAATTTTATTAAAATTTTACAAATTTTAATTCATTTTCATTTTAATTCATTCTTATTTTATTCGAATTTATTTTAAAATATTTATTTGCACAGAGAGAGGGAGAGAGAGAGAGAGAGAGAGAGAGAGAGAGAGAGAGAGAGAGAGAGAGAGACTGTGCACACAAGACCTTTTGTCACTGCAAGTGAACTCCAGATGCACAAATGTATGTACCATTTTGTGGATCTGGCTTTATCTGGGTACTGGGGAAGAGAACTTAAGTCATTAGGCTTTGCAGGCAGGTACCTTAACTGCTGAGCCATCTCTCCAGCTCCCAATTTAATTTTATAACGACTCAGTGAAACAGTTATTATCAGATCAGCTTTCTCTCTCTCTGTCTGTCTGTCTGTCTGTCTGTCTCTCTCTCTCTCTCTCTCTCTCTCTCTCTCTCTCTCTCTCTCTCTCTCTCCACACACACACACACACACACACACACACACACACACACACACACAGAAGCTAGCAGGTTCAGAGGAAAAGGTTGAAAGATGTATTTGTCACACATATAGTGACAGAGAGAAAATTCAGACTTGAAGGCCCACACTCCAAATGGCATATAAGTATGAATTTAGATAAAAACTTTTGTGTGATTTCAAAGATAGAAAGATATATATTATATTTCAGGACATGTTCTAAGCTATATAGTAGTGATATAATGAGTTATTTGCAATATAGACATGAAGTTATAATACCTTCAAAAAAAAGTAAAGAAAGATGAGAGGATGGGGAGATGTCTCAGGGTTTATAATTCTGGCCATGCAAGCTCGAGGACCTGAGCTCAATGCCTAGCACCCATGTTGAGCTAGGGTAGGTGGATGGAGGCAGCAGGGAGGGTCCCTAGAGTTGCTGGCCAGCTAGTCTTACCAAATTGGTGAGCTCTGAGTTCAGTGTGAGACCCTGTCTCAAAAACTAAGGTGGAGAGTGACTGAGGAAGACACCTACTGTTGACCTCTGGTCTCTACACATGTGCATATGGACCTGAACACACACAGGTACCTCCACATAATACACACACACACACATACACACACACACACACACATGCACACACATACATACACATACATGCACACACATACATATACACACATACCTATACACATACACACATACACATATACATACACACATACACAAACATACACACATACTACACACACACACACACACACACACACACACACACACACGGGTCCCTTTTCTTTCATCACTCTGCTTCTGCTTCCTTATTTCCTTATTCTCACTGAACCTTCTTCCTGTTCCTACCTGTCAGTGATGGCAGGTGGGTGGCTCTGGCTTCTGTCAGTGGTGTGTTGTCCAGTGCGTCTGCCGTAAGTTCCAGATGAATCCTGAAAGCAGCATACCAGCATTCCAGCCAGGCCTAGCAGGACTCGCATTTGCTCACTGCTGGCCAGCTTGCCCTGGTGTTCATGCTAAGCTCATTAGTCCCTTAATTTAATCTTCCATCATTACCAGAGTAATTAACATACCTCACTGTGGAGATGAAAAGAACCACTGCTTCAGCAGATTCCTACAAATGAGCAGATCATATTCACTGTTCCCCTCACAAGAGCTGTTTTTGATGAGGGCTTGGTTGAGGAGGGTTGGAAGGATCGTGTTTTTAAGAGCCTGGAGTACCTACTTAGGTAATAAATATTTCCAAAGATAACTCAGCGAGGGATACAAAAGTTTGTTTAAAGCCGTCAAAACTGGCAGGAAAGCTATTTTCTCAGAACAGGGAGTGAAGTAGCGTGGCCCACCTCCCATGTGCAAAGAGGAAAGCAAAGAACACTCAGGAAGAGATGTTTCCTAGGCCTCATGGGAACCGTCACATCCTTGCAAAGACATCTGGAAGGTTTTTACAAATGCAGCATTTTTCTCCTTTATGGTTATTCTAACAATGCATGCTTCTAAGCTCTGTGTAGGTATGGCTGCACAGCTGAAGACTCTGTTCCTTTTCTGGGTTAGGAATTCTAGGAGGAAGTGTCTGACCCCTGAGCTAGGCTTGGTGGCCTTGGTGAGGGATCTGCATGCATCAAGCCTTGCTGCTCTGACAGTGGCCTTAGTCACCTGGGCTTCACGATCCCTCTAGCTTGGAATAGTGTCTAGCAAAAGACATCATCTTGTTTCCATGTGGTGGAAGCTTCGATGCTTTTAAAGAGAAGGGAAAACTAAACAAAGGCACATCTGCCTTATTAATGATTTTTGTGCATCTATTTATTATTTATAGAAGATTATTTTTGCAGTGCTGGGGATCAAAGCTAGAGATGGCTTCCCAGCTGCCAGACAAGTACTCTGCCACTGAGCCACATCCCCAGCGTCTTGGTGTGCTATCAGTATGGAAGGTTTTATTAAGCAGGAGGTTACGTGGATCTCTGAAAAAGTGAGAGGAACAAAGCCAAACAGACTTAGGCATGTAGCAAAGGGATTCATATTTTCATCTTGGTCCCATATGCAACATACTGTCAGAATAAGTGATGTAATTTTTTTTCATTTTTAAGAGCTTTTTACTGTTAATCTATTTTAGAGCAATGACACATGTAACAAATATTTGGACAGGACAGACTCAAGAAACAGCAACTGAATACTGTCTTTGTTTATTTTGTGGGTTATTTTTGGCACACGCACGTGTGTGTGTGTGTGTGTGTGTGTGTGTGTATTCTGTGTGGTGGTGTATGTACATGTGTGAAGATGCTCATGCCCCAACTGTGCATGCCTACAGAAGCCAGAAGAGAATGTCAGGTGTCTCCCTTTTTCGTTTCATCCCCATGTAGTCCTTAGTCTTATTCCAAACCCACATGGCTTCTTCTAGTCCTTTCTCTGGTCCTTCCCCCAGGTGGCATTGTGGTGTTTCCTCTGCAGTGTCTTCTTGCTAGTCTTTCTTGGTTGGATTCTCTTTTGCCCGTTTATTGCAAATGATATTGCAAAGGATACAGGTGAGCAGCCAGATGGCAGAGATGTAGAACGGATGCTCAAGACGAATTGTGCTGAAGAGACATGGAGCTTCCATGTCTTTCTTTGGCATGTCCCCTCCACACACCTTCATGTATTTAGGGGCTCAGTAGCACGAGTATGGGTGCCACGGACAGAGCGAGGGGCTGGCTGCTCACCCCCACCCCTGTGGAAGAGTCTTCCCTATGTAGTTATTGGTTGTTTAACATTTGGTGAGTCTTTCACCTGCTCAGTCCTGACTTGGGGCTCCATTTCTATGCCTGAAGAAAATGACATCACTAGCATCCACTTCTTGAAAGGCAGCATGGTATAGTGATTAAAACATAGATTCTGGATCAGACTGCCTGGGTTTTGATCTCCATCCTAATATCTACTAATTGTTAGTAAATTGACTTTGAGTGAATTATCTGCTCTGGCCTCAGCTTGCTCATTTTTAAGTTGCATTCATGTTCCTGGTAGTTCTCCCATCATGCCCATTAGGTAGGAAGTACATTGTGTATCTGCTAAGCAGAAAGAGAATACCTAATTGTGTTGTGGAACATTTCGTAAACAGTTCAGAACAAATGTCTTGTTGCTTTGAAACTTCACAGGTTGATGTGAGTGCCGCGGTCCACTGTGTACAATGTGTGTGCGTGAGCAAATTGGGTAGGAAGCAGTTTTAAGGCTTTAGTGACTCAACAGTTCAGACCACACATGATGGTCCTGTGGACTAGTCCTATGGTCTGGGACACCGCAGTGGTTGGCCTCATGTGTGGATGCGTGAGACTCTTGAGACTTTTGAGCTGAGCTCAGAAGCATGAATGTCGGAGTGTGTGTGTGGAGGGAATGCAACAGATAAATCACGGATGAAGAAATGCAATCAGTGGGGTGGAAGTGACTTGCTTGAGGCAGAAATTTGACTGTGTTGCTTGGCCCGAGTCTATGACATGACATGGCAGTGGGGTTATGGACAAGGAAGAAGTAGGCCAGGCCTGCTAGGAGCTCGTCAGCATTCCTGGCTGTCTGGGTTTGTGTGTCTGCCAGAGGAGAACGAGTTCATCCTGTACACCATGCGGAAGTCCATCCACCGCTACGACCTCGCCTCGGGAGCCACAGAGCAGCTGCCCCTCACAGGGCTGCGGGCCGCGGTGGCCCTGGACTTTGATTATGAGCGCAACTGCCTGTATTGGTCTGACCTGGCACTGGACACTATCCAGGTGAGTCTGTCACCTGCTCAGTCCTGACAAGCTTTAAGCAAGACCTCAGGACATGGGTGGTAAGGAGTTTGTGTGTGGTAACTCATCCCTGGGCTGACAGATGAAATGCAGTTTTCTACTGTAGCATTTTTCTTTCCTTGCCTACCTCTTTTTGTATGAGAAGGACAGAGGAAACCCCAAAATCTGTATTTTCACCTGCACCTGAGGTCTCACTTTTCCTGCTGGGAAGATTCTGGGACCTGTGAGGTGCTATCGGTTAGCTCTGTTGGGCCCCTCTGCCTCTTTACCATTGTTCTCCCCAAATCGTCACCGAGTAACACTCGAGTTTCCCACAGGTTATGGAATTACCCACCTCAGTTATTCTGAACCCAGACAAGAACCAGAAAGTAGCTAGACATGGTGGGAGGCCGAGGTCAGCTCTAGCTCTTAGAAACAAAGGGAGGGCATGGGATAGAGCTGATGGCAGAGTGCTTGCCTATCATGCATGAAGCTTCAGGTGCAATTCCCAGGACTGCAAAAACAAAAATAACAACACGAAGGTGAAGCATGTGTACACACACACACACACCAGGAAGTAAGCAGGTAGGCCAGAGACATGACTATGTACTCATCTGCTGAAATGTATGGCTTTTAAAAGGACAGTCGTTTTTATGCTGGGGAGATGACTCAGTCCAGACCACTGGCCTAGATGCAGGAAGCACTAGCTGCAGTCACCAGTACAAAGCAAAAAGTCTGCTTGATCTTTGCTCATTGTCTCTTTACAATTTTTAGAAGAACAATTCCAACTAGTTTTGTCTATTTCCTCAAGTCCTAACCTCATAGAATGTTTACGGTATGAGGGTTGGGGTGACCACTGAGTGTAGCTCTATTGCTGTAGCACCTTCTGGCCAGTAGCCTTGCAAGGGAAGAAGACAGACTGACTGCACAAGAAGGCAAAAGAATTTTAAAAAAATCCAGCAGTCTGGTTTTATTTGTTTATAAAAGTCCTAGACTTAGCGATCTCTGGCCTCATTATTGTGAGGCAGGGTATAACAGTGATCTGGGTTTCTTGTAACAAATCAGTGAACTGTAAGTGATGAAATCCTGTTTGTGGCTTTGTTTGAAACAAGACTTTAGAAATGTTCTTATTAAAAGCCAGCTTCCAGTCTGGAAAGCTTACCACTACGAAACCTCTCATCTCTTGGCAGACCAATGAGTTAAATGAAGAACTACTGTCTTTGTCTGATTGGTCCAGAGCCATCCCAGCATTTCACGTCTTTATTACTGTTTTCCTCTCCTTAGCGCCTCTGTTTGAATGGAAGCACAGGGCAAGAGGTGATTGTCAACTCGGGCCTGGAGACAGTAGAAGCTTTGGCCTTCGAACCCCTCAGCCAGTTACTTTACTGGGTGGATGCTGGCTTTAAAAAAATCGAGGTAGGAGTATTCCCATAATTTTCTTGATTAAACCAGTAAGCAGAGCACTTGGACTTATTGCCAGATTTGATACAGAGATAGGAATTAGTATGTCTTGTAACTATGGATATTTCCTAAGACTTTTCAGAGGCTGGCCTGGCTGAGCCTCTGGAGATGGTATCACTAGGGCTGTTCACAGCACTTGCCACTTAAGCATGAGGGCCTCTTGGGCAGAGACCACCAAGTTTGATTCCACATAACCCACGTGAAAAGCCGGGCATGTCGTGCATGTCTGTAATCCCAGACTGTGGAGAGGAGATCGGAGACCCGGGCATCACTGAGGCTCACTGACCCATAACAGCTTGGTTGAGGGAGAGACCTCATCTCAAGGAAATGTGCAGATAAGCAATTACAGAAGGACATTTGATGCTCTCCCTTGGCCTCCACACACACATGCGTGGTGTGTGCACATCTGCACACATGCATATTCTGCACACCACACTCCCCATGCATGCAAAAGAAGGGAGGTCATCTAAGAATGGTTGTTCATAGCTATGAAGGCGAGGGAACAGGATGCCCAAGACTCCATTAAGATACATGGAAGTTTATTCTTTGGCTAGCATAAGCATGGTATAATAGCAATAATAACAATAATTTCATAATGCTATTATAATAGCACTGTCACAATAATAGTATTGTTCTAGAGTCGTCATGAGACGTCACCATCATCATTATTTATTTTTACCTGTTACTTGGCTCCCTGGTAATGTGTCCCATCTTGTGTAGGCAAGGTCATACAAGGGTAATGAATGGCCTGTACACTACCCAAAACATGTCACTGAGGAGTAAAGATGTCCTCAGCTTTCAGGTTGCTGCTTGCTGAGAGGCCCTTGGGCACTGGTCCAGCAGTGATTTGTTCTGTCACTGCATGGAGATGGAGCACCCAGGTGAAGTGGGAACACAGAAAAGCAAGAGAACCACAGAGAGTTAAGTGACATTGCATGACAAAGTCAGGGATGTGAGAGGCTGCCCTGGATCCATGCTTTCCCCTGGCTAGCACAACACGAGGCAAGGGACTTACTTCATTTCTTCATTTGTAAAAGCGACATTGATTTACTCAGCTACCCAACAAGTGCTTCTGTGTGTTGATGCGAGCCTTACCTGGTTAGGCATGTGACATTTGCCAGATGTGCTTTCAGGTATGATGATAGAGTGGTTGGCAAGACGTACACTTCTCCACGCTGACAGATCTTGAGTTTTAGTGGAGATGGGCATAGTGGTGCACACCTGTGAACTGGGAGACTGAGGCCGGAGGATTGTGATTTTTCAAATCAGCTTGGGCTACATAGTGAGTTAAAGACTAACTTGTGATACATAGAGATCTTGTCTCAAAAACAAACATAAACATAAAACAAGACCCCACAGATACAAAAAGGCTTCAGTAAGGGGGCAGGATGGAGAAATAAAATGAACAATTCTGTGTGCTGCAAAGAACAGAGAGCATGCGTGAGGTCGTTCGGTGGGGGAGTAGGCAGAGGGAGGAAAGGTGAACCTGGGAGACTCCAGGGCTGCAGTGTGGAGCTTGACTCCTGAGGGGAACACTGCAGTGTTTCCTCTTTGGACTTGGACAACAGTGAACTAGGTGCACAGTACTTGGCACCTGCAGAGTGCTGCCTGGATCACTGACTTCTCTCCTTCCACATTCACCCAAGTACTATTTGTACAAAGTGGGGTAAAATGAATCCATGTCCAGAACTTCTGGTGCTCTTTGACCAAGGTGGGTTAGAAGACTTAGGAAAGGAGGGCCTGGAGCTGAGCTTCATTGGAAATCTCCCAGTGTTGAGTGTTGAGGCAGAGCAGTCATGACGGCCTTGGAGAAACTTGGAGGGCTCGTTCAGGGCTGTGACCGTGAGAACTTGTTTTGTGAGTACTGTGGAACTATGGTAACTTTGGAGCATCAAGTAACCTTTACATGTAGACACATGGGGTACAGTCAGCCCACAGATAATGTGGTTTCACATCCATGAATTGAAAATATTCGAAACAGCAAAGTAAAACTGTACTGTGTGTAAAGGTTTTCCTTTCTTGTCATCAGTCCCTAACCAACACAGTCTAACAACTATTGACTCAGTGAGTAATGAATCACTTTTGTAAACAGTCTAGAAATGGCTTACACTGTATAGGAGGATGTTCCTCAAACCTGTGCGATGTTATATAAGGGTCACATGCATCTTTGGACGCTAGTCTGTCTGAATTCTGAGGTTCCGACTCTCTTAACTTTGTGTGTAGGTCATTGTGCCTCAGGATGGGGACAGGTGGGACATGTAGTTCTCTCTCCTCCTCCATCAAACCATGTGAAAATTGTCACACGACTCAGGGGCAGGACAGTGCATTCTGACTGGGAATCAAGGGCAGGTTTCCACAGTGGCTCTGGGAATCAAAAAGGCATAGCAGGTGTAGGTGAGGGCTGATGAAGGATTTTTCTCTGTGCATCTTCTAAGGAACTCAACTACATCTCGGCCTTTCTCCCCTTCCTTGTCAGGTAGCTAATCCAGATGGTGACTACCGACTCACAATCGTCAATTCCTCTGTTCTGGATCGGCCCAGGGCTCTGGTCCTTGTACCTCAAGAGGGGTAAGTATACCCCAAGAAGGAAGTCAGCATTGTGCTCAATGCTGCAAAAGCAGATTCTTATAGAAATGCAAACGTGAGGCTCTGCTCTTAACTTTGAATCTGGTGGAAATCACCTGACTGCCAGCTTCCTTGGGGCTGTCAGGTAACTCCATGTGGGTTTCATTAGCAAGTGTCGCTTCTGCCTAGACTTCCAGATGTCTTGCATCTGTGGGTGTTTCTCTGGAAAAGGTAATACCAAAAGACTCTCCCTGACTAGGCAGGCCTCTGAAGTATTTTTATCTTGAGTTTCATGCTGGGCACAAATAGTTAAGTCAATCCATCTTGCTTGCACACCCACCCTCAGCACGTGTCAGTTTTCTTACTCAAAATTCATATGCACTTGAGGAATGCAAAGGTGTTTCTTTATTGACTCCTTAATTCAAGAAAATATAACTATGAGGGAAATTCTGGATTGCTTTTCTCTCCTTGCATTTATAAGCAATTAATCAATTAAAGGAAATATAAAATCTAATTGATTAAAGATTCTAACACTAAACAGAAGACTATAAAAAGTATGTTCCTCCATTCTCATTCTCAGTTCTTCTCTTATGATTACTCAGAAGTATTTTTACCCATGTATAAACACACCTCCCAGATATATATGTACAAACCAGATAGAATCATGGTATATTTTCTATTCTTTGTTCTTCTGAAGACATATGGATTGAAGACAGATTCATATGAGCACATAGAGAATTTTAAGTTTCATACTAGTCTATTGTATAGAATATTTTGGAACATTAGAGTGGGTATATTTCATTATATACCATCCTGTGTCGCTTATTCTACCAGTTAACATGTAGGTTAAGATCCATATGTCCATTTCTTTGTGTAGTAGCTGCAGGATGTGATTATAAATGAATTCCAGTATTAGAAGTATTTTTGAATCAAGGATTTAGGTGGTTTCAGGATGCTTATTGTTGATAATTGTACCCCTGATTGCTCTGGAGAGAATCCCTAGCTTCAGGCTGCTGTGTCTTGTTTTGATGGGGTGTGTGTTCTACCCCCCGTGTTGACCAGGGTCATGTTCTGGACTGACTGGGGAGACCTGAAACCTGGGATTTATCGGAGCAATATGGATGGTTCTGCTGCCCATCGTCTGGTATCAGAGGACGTGAAGTGGCCCAACGGCATCTCTGTGGACAATGAGTGGATCTACTGGACGGATGCCTACCTGGACTGTATTGAGCGCATCACTTTCAGTGGTCAGCAGCGCTCAGTCATCCTGGACAACCTCCCACACCCCTATGCCATTGCCGTCTTTAAGGTGGGTGCTCCTTGCCTGCGCTGTTGTAGCGTGCCAGAGCAGGCAGAGGGCATAATGAGATACAGACCTGGGACCTCATGGACTTTTGCAATGTCCTGGAAATAGGCTGCCTTCCAAATTTGAGATAATTCATTTTGGCCCTCATGGAGGGAAGCCAGGCACAGGTGCCAGGGGTCCTGGCTTCTACCACTCCCCTCATGTCAGAAGATTAAAAGTTGAGGTTATTTACCATGAGCATGCTCAGTTTGCTTCTGGCTACCAGCTGCCTCTTTGGAGTGCATGCATTTGTCTCTGGTAAGGTTTGCTTGCTTTTCTACCCACTGACTGAAGATGAGCTTCATGCCAGCTACATGCCTTTAGTTTTTCTCACTATAGAGAGCAAAACGGTTCTGCCAAGTCACTTGGCTATAGTCAAATAATGATCACCAGGTAAGTTTCTTCTGGGTCATTCCTTTCTGTGGACAAAACTGCCAAGTGGCATTTTGACCTGGCTGATTATTCAATAAATTAAACCAATCCATGGAGAGGAGGTGGTACTTGTAGCCACAGTGAAGCGCCTCTGAGCTGGACTAATAGGAAGAGGTTTTCTCTTTAGAATGAAATCTACTGGGATGACTGGTCACAGCTCAGCATCTTCCGAGCTTCCAAATACAGCGGATCCCAGATGGAGATTCTGGCCAGCCAGCTCACGGGCCTCATGGACATGAAGATTTTCTACAAGGGCAAGAACACTGGTGAGGCAGAGTCTCCTCCTTTGTCCCCCCAGAGTTGGTCTCAAGAAAAGGGGCTGTGTGTGTGCGCGTGCGTGAACTCCAAGCAGGATCTGGCAGCCCATTTCTTTGTTGTCACGACAACATGCACATTATTTAATTTCTTCCTAATGGCATTTTAATTTCTTTTCTAATGATACACAAACAGCTGGAAGACAGCAGGCTCTGCCTGCCTAGAGTGTTGGTGTGTGGCGGGTAATTACACCCTCCTGCCCTTGGCTCCTCACTGATGGGTGGCCTGGCTTCTGTTGCAGCTGGGAGAGGCCCGGCATGGGCTTAATCCCTGTTTGGCACACTCACAGGAAGTGATGCATGCTGGGGGAATACCCACTGAGCCTTCCCACCTCGGGAGCAGTGCTGTGTGTAGTTGTGCCACTTTTTTTCATGAGCCATGAAGGAGAAGAGTGTGTCTACTTTCTCTCCTCAGCTTCTTTATCAATGCCCAGCACTTTAGATGCTCAGTTCTTATTTGTTGAGAGAAGAAAGGATGAACAGGAAGGAGGAGAGCTGAGATAGTTGAGATAGAGATAGTTGCTGCCCCTTGGTTTTTTTTTGGCATTTTGTGGGCATATACCTATGTGTGTATAAGGATTTGTGTGGGGGAGGGTGCTTGTGTGGGAAATCCAGAGGTCAACATTGTGTTTCTTCTTCAGTGACTTTTCACCTTTTTGAGACACAGTCTCTCACTGGGCTTAGAGCTCACTGATTCAGCTAGCCAGCAAGCCGTAGGGATCCTCCTGTCTCTGCCTTCACAGCACTGGGATTACACACCACGAACATGCTACTGTGCCAGGCTTGCCTGTGGGCACTCAGACTCTGAATTCATGCTTGTATGTCGAACACTTTACCCACTGGGTCATTTTCCCAGAATCCACCTGCCTCAGCCTCGTGAGTGCTGTGACTAGGGCCATGTGCCATAATACCTGGCTGCAGTTATTATCCTAAAAAATCTATGTGATGAAAATAGCTTATGTGCATGTATGAAATCGTCAAAAATTAACACAATATTAAAAAAACAGGTAAATAAATTAATACATAACCATCCCAAATCTAATAGTTGAGGCTTCAAGAACCGCTATGAGCCTTTCCCAGCTGGTCCCTGAGGCCAAGGCAGAGACTATAGGAACTTCCTTTCATCCTTAATTGTCTTTCCTCTTTGCTTATATAAAACCCGGCTTCATTCGCCAGAAGAAAGATCAGGCTTTCCAGGAAGACTCGTCCCTCTAAGTGTCTTCCTGCTCATTTCTACAGGATTAAATAGCACCTCAGGTCTGCTGACTCTCCTTTATTGACACAAACTGCTAGGTTTCCCATGTTAAACTACAAGGCTGATATTGTTTGTGGTTCTTGGCACAGCAGTCTAAGAGAAAATTGACAAGGAAAATAATACAGTTATAGATATCGCTGCTGTCCCTTTGGGACCAAGGAAGATAGAATGAGAGCAACCTTCCAGCACTATAAAGTATCGTACAAATGTAATCTGTATCACTGCTGTGGCCTCACAACTGGCCTATGTGGGGAAGGCTGTTATTATGATCTGTGGTTTACAGATTAGGGAATGAAATCATAGATAGTCATTAGCGTTCCCAGAGGTTCTTACCAGTGTGAGAACTGTCACTCAATGGTAAGCCACATTCCTTTTCAGAAGAGACATCTGTCATTGTGTTTCTGTTGCTTTTGAGATTGAGTCTCATGTAGCCCAGACTAGCCTCTAGAGACACCTGTTTTTAAGAAGAAAGCATTCTTGATTTCAGGCCCAGCAAGGTCACCTCTGTGTCTGTGTAGAAGGGCACCATGTCTGCTGCTTCGCCTTCCAGGCCCACAGAGGAGGCTGTCAGCATTCTCTAAGTTACTAGTAGTCTGGAAGAGTGGGGCTCCATGTTTACAGGAGATCACAAGTCCATGTTGGATGTGTGCACAGAAGCTTCTGGACACTCTGCTGGTGAAGTCAGTGGTCCAGGGCTCCACATTTCCTGTCTTGGCTGCCTCTCAGCCTAGCAGCTTGAGCTAAAGTACAGTCACACTAGAACCCAGGGAATGTGGCAGGGAACTTGTGCCCTGAGCACGTGAACACATGTCAACTGGTGCTGGAAGACAGCCTGTGAACCTCAGGTGTGATGTTATTTAAACTAGCTGGAGTAGTTCATGGGGCCAGAGCAAGGGCTAGACAGGAGGAAGTGTTTGCTGGTGGGTAGAACACAGACGGGTGATATGAGATCAGCTATGACTGTCCCTTTGGCCCAGGGTCACTGCTTCTGTTTTCCATTTGGAATTCTCTCTCATTCTCCTCTGATTTTGAGCAGGATTCCTCCAAGAGACCCTCTACTTGCAGCTACAGGGTGAGAGGAGTGGTTTGAGCTAGTGCTTGTGTTGTGAGTCTGGCTGTTGGTGCTACCCTATGTGCTGAATGCCTCTTGCCTAATGCCTTGGCCTTATTTCATCTATTCTACCTGCCTCTGGGGGACCCCGAGAGGGTATCACAAACTCATGATGCATCTGAGCAGCCCTGGATGCTAGGCCATCTTCATTTTTTTCGTTGTTGTTGTCTGCTCCCAATATATATATAGGACTATTAGGTAAGTATAAAATAATGGCAAGTACATGTGTTAAGGGATGGCTTTGTCATCCACACCATACTAATCTGCTTTGTGGGCTTGTGTAACCCTCCTTAGCTGTCCCCAAATCCACGTGTCATATGAGTATTTCTATTTTATACATATGAACACATGGAAGACAGGTTCAGTGACTTGTCCAGGTCCCACACTTTGTAACGGTAAGAATTACATGACAAATTTCCTTGAAATTTGGATGTCAGTAAAGCTATCAGGCTCTGCCTTCATTTTCTGTTACTGGAATAGCAGTGCTCTGGTCATCCAACAGCAATCTAGAACGCTGCGGCTGGATGCATGCTGGTCTGGGATCAATTGACTTGGAAGATTTATCAGTTTGGGATATTTGGTTGTAGGTGAATACATTTCTCGCCATAGTACCTGGGTGACTCATCAGTAGTGCTACTGCACTTGACTCTTCACAGAACATTTCTCCTTTGTCCTTTAGGGTGGGTTTTTTTTTTTTTTGTTCTTTTGTTTTGTTTTTGAGGTAGGGTCTCACTCTAGCCTAGGCTGACCTGGAATTCACTATGTAGTCTCGGTAGCCTTGAACTCCTGGCAATCCTCCTACCTCTGCCTCCTGAGTGCTGGGATTAAAGGCATGTGCCACCACGCCTGGCTTCCTTTATCCTTTAAAGAGGTTCCTTGGTAAGATTACTGGCATAGTTATTTGAGGCTGGTATTTTGGAGTTCTTTTAATAATTCTTCAGAGCCTATCACAAATACATACCTTTAAATATCAATAATGAGGGTGAGTGTTCATTCTTTGAGATAGTTTGATTTTTGATAATTATCACATATTTGGATACTTAAGTGAGATGTAGTATATTTGGCTCTGAACGATCGCTGGAAGAATGTTTCTAAGAGGAAATCTAAAAATGTTCTCCATATGCCTTGCGAGGATGTGCTGGGGTTAGGTGTTTGGTCTTCTAGGAGACAATTTGAAGGCGTTTGCTCCCACTTGTCCATTCTTTGCATGGGATGATGGACATCATACTGCACACGTCACCCGTGTAAGGCTCTGTGGCTGAATTCTCTTTCCTTTCATCCCCTTCTCCAGTCTTTCTTTTAAAAAATATTTATTTATATTTATTTGCAAGCAGAGAAAGAGAGAGACAGACAGACGATAGAGAGCCAGAGAGAATGGGCGCACCAGGGCCTCTAGCTGCTACAAATTCCAGATGCATGTACCACTTTGTGCATCTGTGTTTATGTGGGGACTGGGGAATCAAACCCAAGTTATTAGGCTTTTGCGGGCAAGCACCTTAACTGCTGAGCCATATATCCAGCCCTCCAGTCTCTTTCATGTGGCATTCCTTATAGCTTTGTACCAGCTGAGATGCTCTACTCTGCTCGCCAGTGACACACCTGGTGGCTTGTTTGGGGCTTTGTCCCTGCACAGCCTCTCAGACAGCTTTGCCTGAATCAGCCTCCTTAAACAGGACCCATGCTCCTGCTTGCTTGGCTAGGAACATTTACTCATGTGAAAGAAACAGGTTAGGCATGTCACTTTACAGGGACTATCTATGTGACAATACCATCCTGTAATTGAGTATGTTTAACATATTCTTTTATTGTTCATTTCTTGGAACATAGAGTGTACACTGTCCTCTGAATACAGCATGTCCCATATCCTTTTTGAACTGTCTTTCATTAGTGGTGGCCCTGTATCAAATCTACATCCCCTCATGTAGCCAAAGATTTGCACATTTGAATGAAAGAAGCAGTTGGAGCCTCAGCTGTCAGGGTGAGCTGAGGTCCAGGGCTTCTGCTCTGGTCAGCTGGCAAGCCTGCTCTGGAAGTGAGGCTGTCATGGTGGATTGAGTTGTTTGCCAAACCTTAGTGAGTGCTTCGCCATGTGAGTTTCCACCTCTGGGTATACTCTCCTTCACATCAGAATGATGTCGTTGCTAAATCATTGTGATCTTCACTTTTTATTTGTAGTGTCACTTGAAACTGATGAGGTATTGACACCTCCAAAGGTCTTGTCACCTTTATCAATATTGAATGTCAGCTATGTGCCTGTAGGCAAGAGGAGACCCAGCTTTGCTAAGTCCTAGGTGAATGGAGACATGGGTATTTGGTGTGTATGTGTGGTGGGGATATCTCTGAAATGATACAGCCCAAGGTCCAATGGTTGAGTTTTATCAAAAGATCTGCTCGTTTTTCTCATTTTCATGATTAAAAGTCACAGATGAAAGAAAATACATGTCACAATTTCTCCATTGTAGTGTCACACATCTCCTTGTTTCACTGTAGGTGATAGATCCTCTCCTTCCACTCATCTGAAGGTAGGTGACAGGAAAATGCCTTGACCATCTTCACAGTGGTAGTTTTGAAACTCTTCTGGCATTCTCTTCACTAAGATGAACTGAGGAAATGATTGGCTATGGCCGTGAGAGTGGCCAATGTGTTCTGTGGCCAGTTCTTACTTTAGCTCTTTGACTGCCCTCTGGCACAAAGGAATTGAGATCTGGGTAGACCTGGATTTTTGTTCAGGTCCCAGTATTAACCAGGTATATGTCATGATGAAGTGCTTAAGTCCTAAGAAGCAGAAAACCACTGGAGGTGGCCCAAGTGAACACTTGTTGAAAGAACCAAGGGGGATTGTACACACGGGAGGGCTAGCTGATCCTTATGGGTACTGCAGCGGAAAGGGGCAAAGCCACCCTTTCTCTCCCTGGGGCCCTGAGGGCATCTCTTTTCTCCCCAGTAGCCTCCCTCCTTTGCTATCCTGATTACAGAGGAGCATACCTGCACACCCAGTTTGTTTCCTCACAACATCAGTTAGCACAGGGTTTGGTTCATTATGCACCACCTCTGTGCCCCACCCCACCCCCCAGTCTGTAACTCTTCCCCACTTCCTACCTCCTGGCTGTTCCTGAGCTTTTGGTAACCCAGTTCCACAGTCCCAGGGGGAGCTTCTGCTTGACCCTGAGCAGTCTGACAGAGCTGAGGCCTGGAGGAAAGTTGCTGGGGAAGCAGTCATTATGTGAGTCAGGCCTCTGCTCAGCATGAAGATGCCTCAGAGATTACCACATAACTTTTCTGCATTTCTCATCCAGTGTCTTCTGTTCAGGGCTCCCTCATGGTGTGTATTAACCTATATGCTATTTTTGTGTGTCTTCTCTCCAGGAAGCAATGCCTGTGTACCTCAGCCCTGCAGCCTGCTGTGTCTTCCCAAAGCCAACAACAGCAAAAGCTGCAGGTGTCCAGAAGGTGTGGCCAGCAGTGTCCTCCCCTCAGGGGACCTGATGTGTGACTGTCCTCAGGGCTTTCAGCTGAAGAACAACACCTGTGTCAAAGAAGGTGCATCCCTTTTCTGTCTACCTTCTCCTTCCCTTCTTCCTGCCTATGTCCCAGGGCTCCATGTTTTCTAACTTTTCATGTTGGAAAAAAGTCCCAGGTGGAAATGAAATCCATTAGATAGATACTGGAAGGCATCCTGGATTGTGACACTTCCGAGCCTACTATGAACAGGGCCTGAGCTGTTTCTGTGAAAGGAATAGCTGCACCCACTGGTTTAATGGCAGATGACACTGGCATTCTTCAGGATCCAACTTTCATTTCTTCTATATCTTCCTCTACTCACCTACTCCTCGCATCTATGTTCTCCAACTTGAGCTTTTAGTAAGTTGGATCAGTTGACCTTGCCAACACAATTGGCTTGACCCTATCAGAGCAGACTGTTCTCATGAGGCAGGCATCTGTCTACCATCCCACTGCTTCAAATGATCCCAACTCTCAGACCAAGATTTGCAAGGATCTGGAAGCCTGGAATTCCAAACCATGACCCAGATAAATGGCTGGAGAAGCCTCACCCTTAGCCCCTTCCAATTTGAATACATGGACTTAAAATCTTTTCCTCTGAGAACCTGTTTTTTACCTATCTTTTCTCATTTTCCATCACCATTCCCAGCACCATATCTCTATCAGTGGGAGCTCCTGGAAGGGGGCCTGGCCATGGAGGGCTAGCATTGATAACACAACTCCTGAATTGCCCTATTCCCAGGGTGTGTGTGTGGTTTTTTTTTTAATATAGTAAGCTCCTGAGGAAGCTGAGGGCACCACCAGATACGAGGGCCCAGAGTATATTTGATTTGTAATCCTAACCTCACTTCTCTGAGTCCAAGGCGGGTCAATATACAATGGAGGCCTTATACTGCTTCTTCCTTAGGAACTACAAGCAGAAAAAGATGGGCCTTCCTTCCTTAGAAACAGGAGCCTTCCATGTGGGTTCTGATCTGGGAAGAAACAGAGTCAACACTACATTCCAAGTGGAGGGCAGAGAGGTTTCTCCATGTTTGCTGTTAGAAATACCTTTGATTGTCCAGACAGGAAGAGGGCCCCTGGTCCCGAATTCTTGACCTACTTTGATAAACAATGTACTTTTTTTTAAACATAAGTTCTTGCTTTAAAGATGTCATGGTGCAAAAAAATACCTTTGTAAAATCTTAATAACCCACTCAGTTATTTAGTTCACTATATATGATATATAGAGCCATTCTTCCGTATCCCAGGGAATTGGTTCCAGGATAGTAAATTTCATGGATGCTCACAGGTTCTTTATACAAAATAGCACAGTATTTGCATACAGCTTATACTTACCCTTCTGTATGCTTTAAATCATCTCTAGGATACTTACAACACCTAGCACCACATAAATATGGATATAGGTGTCATACTGTATTGTTCTGAGAGTCATGACAAGAAAAAAGTTTGTTCCTGTTCAGTATAGATGCAATTTTTGGTATATGTTTGGTTGAATCTTGGATATGTAACCCATATGTACATGTAATATATAATAATGGCTATAGAGATATTGCCCATGTATGTTTAACCATCTGAGACACAGTCCTCTGAGGAGCTGCTTGTATAATTTGTATTTTATTTTGCTCATGTTATAGATTTGCCCCCTACAGACCCTTGCTGTCTTCATTCTCCCTTTTCATCACAGTAGCCACCTCTAAGTACTTCCAACCTTCTTTACTCAGTTTGAATTTCTGAAGGAAAGAAGGGGGCTCCTGGGGTGCTTCCTGCCTTGTCTGCACTGGCTTGACCATCTTTCCCCATTCTGTACCATCTGAGGCACATTGGTGTTGGGGGAAGAGAAATGAAAACTCAAAAAAGAAAGTCCTGTGGTAAGAATAATGCTGGTTTCATTTCCTCCCCACCCACCCCTAATGCTTAGAGAACACCTGTCTTCGCAACCAGTATCGCTGTAGCAATGGGAACTGTATCAACAGCATTTGGTGGTGTGATTTCGACAATGACTGTGGAGACATGAGCGATGAGAGAAACTGCCGTGAGTTCTCTGGCATAGCCCAGTTCATAGGATGTTATGCATGCACTGTTCATCAGAAAGAAGGCTGACTGGATCCTTCTGGGGCGGGACCTGGCCACCCACTATTAGGATACCTGTCTAACATGGGGTTTGGCTAACAGAAAATGCAATTTCATATTTAAATACACATTAGATGTATGGGATTATTTTATATTCATATGTATATTTATGTCACATAAGTAGGTTGACTATTCCTTACAAGAGATTTATAAATAAGCATCCATAACTGAATCTGAGCGGATGAGACAGTCTGGGCTATTATCTAGAGTCTTGAACTGTAATAGAGCCAGTGACTTGGGGTGAATTACAGGTGACATTCTTTGATTTGTTAATATAATATTCAGCCTTTTCAAAGCCAGGCAGACAATGGGTGCCACCTCATCTACTCTTCCAGTGAGGTGATATGAGCTGCATGTCAGGCTGAAGAGAGATGGTTATTTTGCACTTTTGCCAGCCATTCACTCACTCAACAAGTGTTATTGAGCACCTGCTATCCCAGACTCTGTGCTACATCTGGGTGTAGGTGGACTCCAAGAGTGTGCAATCTGAGAAGGGAGCAGATAGTGCAGTACTGGGTCATGTGCTGCGATAGGCAGAGCCATATCATTCAGAAAGGGTACCCAGATCAACTCCAGTAGGTAGGAACAAGGGGTCCTGAGGTGCATGGGACAGGGCGCTGAGCAGAGATGGAGAACAGTCATGGGCGAGGGTTGGTATGCATGAAAGGCTGAGGTCAGCATGTCAGGATTCCTGTGGATGATGGAAGGTGTGGTGTAGGGACATGGGGAAGTTAGATGGGCAGTACAGTGCAGATCATAAGGAACTCTAGAGATTTTATTGAAATCCCAGTTGGGGACCATTGAAGTAACATGATAAGAACTCGCAGGGATGCACCATGGTCAGGATGAACTGGATGGGAGATGGACTGTAGCAGGGAAGCCAGAAACCAATGCAGAGGCTTGTCTGTTGACTCCATCACTTCTGACCACCCAGAGGCTGCTTTACCTGTTGTTACAGGAAGAACAGGTTGATGGGGTTCTCTTTATGCTTGTGTGACCCTGGCTAGGTACTAGCTTCACACAGGTACCAATGCTAGATCAGGTGATCCAGCTTGTAAATGCCTGTTGAAGCTGCCTTCACATTTCTGACAAAAAACAGCTTGTCGTGGGAGGAAAGGGTTTATTTTGGCTTGCATATTCAAGGGGATGCTCCATGGTGACAGGGGAAAGGAAAGCATGAGCAGAGCCTGGACATCACCTCCACCACAGCAGGTGGAACAGTGCAGCAAGAGAGTGAACTGAAATAACGCTGGCAAGTGAGGGCTGGTAAACTACACAGTCTGCCCCCAGCAACACACCTCCTCCAGCAAGGCTCCACTTCCCAAATTGCTGTCAATTGGGGATCAAGCCTTCAGAACACCTGATTCAAACCATACACTAGCCAACTCATTCGGTTTGTCTGGGCCCTGTAATCCTATGTCTTGCCCCATTTGGCTTATAGGAAGTTATTATAAATCCCCTACACCCTCGTTTATTCTTAGCCTCAGTGGATGCTTTTTAAATACAGGGAAAGGAGTGTCCTGAATGGCAGGTTTGGGCAGGTACATGCCTTGCCTTTCTTTTGTAAAAAAAAAAAAAGGGACTTATGAAGCCTTCTCTGTCTACCTGACTTGGAGAAGGGTGTGATGTTTGTGGGGGAATAGTCAACTCTCTTTACATCATAAATAGTATTAAGAGCACAAGTAGATAATGAACAGAGTTAGAGGTGCTTCTTAGAACTAACATGCTGGCATAAAATTGCCCAGGTATAGTTAGACCTAGGAGAAGCAGAGGCACACATTATAGATGACCTCATGTTTGGTAGCCAGGGTTACGAGGCAGCAGACCCTTCCTCCTGTGCCCCTGAGCTTAGGATCTGGTATTGGTTTCATCTGTACAAAGGAATCATGACCTCTGTGTTCCTACGGGGCCCTCAGTGCTGTCCTTCCCCAGCCAGCCCTGCGGCCATCCTCATAGCCTTCCACACAATTTAAGCCCCTGTTCTGAGAGAAGTATGGGGCTGGCTGTGCCCTCCTTCTGGTTTAGTGTGAATGTTAGCTGAGGCTGATGATCCTGAGACCTTCCCTCCCTGATCTGCTTTCTGCCCTCTCCCAGGTCCACTTGGCTCAGGTCCCTGCAGTTCAGCTGTGACAGTAGTGAGGTGCTGAGGAATGTCAGGATTATCATCCCTTCTCAAGGAGTGGCTTGCTTATCGGGCTAGTGAATGGTGTCCTGTCAGGTCAGGGCAGGTGGGACAGGGTGCTGCTGTGGCATTGGGGTAGCAGTGAGACTCTCCTTCAGCTTCCGGGGAAGAGAAGAGAGGCAGGCGATATGGGACAGATGTTGACAGTCATTTCCCTCCCTATGACAGAGACTCTTCCCACTGGGTAGGTGTGAGAGCAGGGCTCTGGTGTGAATCCCCTGCAGTCTTGTCATTTTACATTCATTCCCTGTCTCCGACCATGAGCTTAATTACAGAGAAGAAATGGAGCCTCAAAGAAGAGCTGCTGGGGTGCTCACAGCACAGTCCACCCTAGGTTTCAGGCTCCTATTCTGCCACATTGTACCCTGCCTATCAGCTCCCCATACCTCTTCGCGGGCCTCTCCTAGAACCCTAGCATTGATGCAGCAGTTGGGAAGTTTCTATTTAAGAGAGGGAAGAAATCTCATTCTGTACACATCCCCATGCCAGAACGGCATGAGGTATGATGAGGGAGAGAAGAGACACTTGTTTAGAGCCCATTATCTCTACATCCTGCTCAGTAGGCCCTGGTCCAAAGCCTGTGTTTTTACCTATCTTCATAATAGGACCTCTGGGTAGTGGTCATCTCTGTCTAGAGATGAGATGGAGACGAAGCAGAGCCACAGACGTGAGGCTAAGTTGTAGGTCAGAGAATCCACTTCGGTCTTCTAACTGTGATGACAGGTGCTTGGCCCGCTTACCTTTCGCTCACTTTACTGCTGAGGAAAGGGAGGCTTGAGCAGGCCAAATTTAGTTGTCAAACAAAAGATCCAGCCAGCATTTGATACCCAGCTTTTCTTGACTTCAGATGCAACTCATGTTTCTGCTGCAGAATTCTGCCGTGTGTGAATTGGGGTTTTCCTTGGGGTCCTTGAATAGTTACTTAGAAAGACTTCTCCACATCTGAAGGGATTTTAGGAGGTAGTCCAACCCCTCATTTCCGCTCCTAGCCAGATGACAGGGCCATTTTCCAAGCTGTTCTTATCCCCAGCTGTCCTTTGGAATCTACCCTTGCCTCCCTTGTAAGCTTCAAGGTTCTCATGGAATTTATTTCTTCCATGAGGTCTGGGTTTAACTCCTGCTGCTACAATTTCAATAAGTCTGTCCCCTTCTCCTTTGTAATTGGTATTCCAGTGTGAAGTGTCTGCTTGGGCTGGAGGGAGGAATGAACTGTGCCTAACAACTGTGTCCCCTCTTTCCCCTTTTAGCCACCACCGTCTGTGACGTGGACACCCAGTTCCGGTGCCAGGAGTCAGGGACTTGTATCCCTCTCTCCTACAAGTGCGACCTTGAGGATGACTGTGGGGACAACAGTGACGAGAGTCACTGTGGTAAGGGCTGCTCTGCCGCATTCTAGTGGGCTGGGTGGGGTGGAAGGGGAGACACCTGCTAGCCACTCCAGGCTTTATGATTTGAAGCTCCATGGCTGCCCTCTCACTTGGTGTGTGCTGAGTTAAGTTCTGACAGAGCTTCTTGCTGTTTTCCAAGGGAATTCAATTCCTCTGGAAACACTTGACCCAGAGCTCATGGGCACTGGATTCTTGCAAAATTCAGCTTCCCATCGCTTACTTCTTAATTAGCCTTTGTTTTCCCAAGTGAAAATGGATCCTGTGCCTTTTAGAGAATGTGAGAAAGGAAGTTAGATTTCTGCATGAAGCCAGTGTGTTCTTGCTAGCTATAGATACTTGGTCCTCATCTCCAAGCGATGACATTAGCCTTGGGACATTCAGGCTCTCTTGCTTTCTGAAGGTTCTTCTTCATTTAAAAAAAATTTTAATTTTATTTATATCTTTGAGAGAGAGAGAGAGAGTGAGAGAGAGAAAGAGGCAGACATACAGAGAGAATTGGTGTGCTAGGGCCTCTAGCCACTGCAAAGGAAATTCAGACACATGTGCCACCTTGTGCATCTGACTTTATGTGAGTACTGGGGGATCAAACTCAGGTCTTTCTGATTTGCAGGCAAATGCCTTAACTGCTGAGCCATCTCTCCAGTCCTCCTTTTTTATAATTTTTGAGACAGGGTCTTTGTAATCCAAGCTGGTTTAGATCTCAAGACCTTCCTGCCTCCTGAGTAGTGGGATTACAGATGTGTGCGCCAGCATTGACTGAGTGTCTACTTTCTGAATGGATACATATTTTTTACATTTAGAGGAATAATGTGTTGTAATTGCAAAGAATGATAAGGATTCTCTAGTCACGAAATGACCAAGGTCTGTTTTAGTTATCTCCTGGGGGAGGAAGCTTAGTCAAGGTGACATCATCATTTTGCATTGGCATGGGGAACCTCCTGTTTTGTAATTCCATACTCTCTTTTCCACACAGCACTCCCCAGTCAGTACCCGTGAGTTCTGTCTTAGCAGGCTCTGGTCACAAACTCAGTTGCTTACTATGGAAGGAGATGCTATGCAGTGTGCTAGTGTGTCAGATTGGAGGGACCATCCATCAAGAAGGGAAGTGAGAAGGAGGCCAGACACTGAGGAGTTGGCGGGGCCTTATAGATCCTTCTGTCCACAGGGTGCATGTGCGCACAGGCAGGGCTTGCTTGCCTTGTTACAACCAGCTGGTTTGCACGGGGACTGGAGTGAGGGGAACAGGGGTTGTTCTATTATTTTCTATTATTTTAACCAAAGTAAAGGAACAGAACACACTCAGAGCCTTATATTTTACATAAGCAAAACCCCAGCCTGGCTGTGGGAGGAATGGATTGTTTCTGTTGTTGTTTTGGTTTTTGGTTCCATAATTTTCCTTCATTAAATGCCATTAAGCATGCCCTTGGGATTTGTAATTATTTATTCTTCACGTTTTCATTTCTACCCCAACACTTTGAGAAGGTTGGAATATGTAGGTGGTCTGGAACCCTGCAAGGCTCAGTGTTTCTGGCAGCAGGTAGCTCTCTGACCAGGCACATGGCTGACCATTCAACGACTGCAGCCCCCATCCTCCCTCCTTGACCTTTCCTGCTCGATGGTCTCCATGCCAGCCCCAAGGTCCCACCTGGTCCTTTCTGGGATGCAGGTCCTCCCTTTAAGACTCTGCCTCTTTACTCGTAAGTGTGCCATGTGCCACCCTTGCCATCAGCTTGTCTCAGGAGAGCCTCTGGTGCAGCTGCCCCCAGCCCCATGCTTGTCTGCTCCTATTTCCTGAGGTTCAAGACAATACACTAAAAAGTTCTGGCTCAGTCCTTTGGGGCTTCTGTAACAAAATACCTTTAACTGGGTAATTTGTACACAATAAAAATTTATTTCTCCTTGTCTTGGAGAGGGGAAGTCCAAGATGAATGCACCAGCAGGCTCAGTGTCTGGGGAGGGCTTTTCTACAACATGACTCTTTCCTCAACTCTGTGGCACGAAGGATGAGCCACTCCCTTACACCTCTTTCATCGACTCATTAATCCCATTCTCATTCACCCCTAAAGGCCTTACCTCTTGATCTGTTGCACTGGTGGTGATTTCTACAGATGAGCTTTAGGGTACACATTCAGGTCATAGTGGGGTTATCAGATCTCCCCATGGCCAATAAAAGAAGTTGTCAAGCCACACTGTGTCTTGTCCCCAGGAACCCTCCTTTCTAGAGACAGTCAGCCACTGATATCTCCAGAGCTGTGCCTACAGAAAGTCTCGGTGTTTCCTCCATTCTGAAAACTACATGAATCTCACTTTCACAGAGCTGAGTATCCAGGGACCAGCCCACATGGACCTCTCATTGTTCTTTTTCTCAACCATTCAATGTATCTTTAGGATGTTTTCTGAACATTTTACTCTTTGTGCCCCCATCACTGTTTCCTAACCTTCTTTACATCACAACATGATAATTTACAAGCTTTCTTTCTGATCTTGCTGAGAGTCTGAGGGTGTCAGTAGCTTAGCACATCTTAAAAGCTGTTGGCAGCATGCTCCGTGGAAATTATTCTGGATGACCATGCACTCCTGGTTTGGGCTCCTTCTGTCCATGGTCGGCAGATGATCAGTGATCAACTTCCCTAGGCAAAGGTCTCTGTCCATGCTGTCCATGGATGATCAGCAGTACGGTTCTATTTCCCCCTGTCCATGGATGATCAGCAGTACGGGTCTATTTCCCCTTGTCTGTGCTGTCCATGGATGATCAGCAGTATGGGTCTATTTCTGACCCCTACAAGCACTGACTGCAGAGGTGGCAATCTGAGTGCAGGTCCTCACATCTGTTTGTTTCTCACCTGCAGAAATGCACCAGTGCCGCAGTGATGAGTACAGTTGCAGCTCTGGCATGTGCATCCGCTCGTCCTGGGTGTGCGATGGAGACAACGACTGCAGGGACTGGTCTGATGAGGCCAACTGTACTGGTCAGTACTGCCTGCACTTAGTTAACAGCATGAGTCTGTTCATGAACTATCTGAGCTGGCCTCTGAGAATGCACTTAGGCTGTAGAGATCAGCTAGTGGAGCTCTCTCCTAGAGAGCTGCTCTATGATGAGATATAGACTCAGTGGTGTTCCCAGTGATTTATTCTCTGGCTCAGTCCTCAGTTCTTCAGGACCAGTAATCAACCATTCAGACTGGCTGTTGTTTTGGGGACCGTGTTTGGATTAACACTGAACTAGTTCATGTTTTCAAAATGGGACATCTGAGAGTTCCCTAAAACAATTAAATTTCAGTTGTGCTTATATTTCACTGAAAAGAGATAGCTTAGTGATTAAGGCATTAGCCTACAAAGCAGAAGGACGCAAGTTCGATTCCCCAGTGCAGATGCACAGGGAGGTGCATGTGTCTGGAGTTTGTTTGCAGTGTCTGGAGGCCCTGGCATGCCGTTTCTCTCTCTTCCTCCCCCCTCTCTCCCTTTTCTCTCTCTCGCATAAATAAATAAAATATTAAAAATAGTAAGCACCATGAATGCCAGAGTAGGTGGTATAAGGCAATGTTCTAATTCCTCTAATTCCTCTGGTGGTTTCACTCATGTCCACTTCATTATTTTTCTGAATGAAGGCATGGTAGTAATACACATAATGATGTGGGTTTTATTTTGGGGGGGACCTGGGGTGCAGCAAGTATAACAAGGAGCTGGGAAAGTTTTGGAGAAATACAAACAAACCCCTATACCTTCTACTTTACTTTTACACTTTCATAACTATAATTTGTCAAAAGCTAAAATTAAAAAGAAATTCCCCAAATTTCATTTGATGTGTCAGTTAGTCCTAACCCTTACAGAATGGTGGCCACATGCATCACTCAGGATATTTCATAATTTCCCAAATCCCATCCTTCAGAATACACTGTATTCTTTGGTGCCACCTTGGTGTCTGCCTCAGTCATGAGAAGGCTGCAGGGTGGTGCATCTGTTCACTCATGTGTGGCCTGTTGAGGAAGGAAAGCATGAGCACAGGAGCATATAGCTGCTGTCTGCAAGCTTGGGTTGGACAGGTGACTAGTTCACAGATGATTAGAGAGGTGTGCTTGAGCATTTCAGTTTGTAGGTTGCACTGTGATTGAACATCTTGTTAACACAGACCCTGGATCATTGTGGGTTCCAGCAGCACATACTGGTCTTACAGAAAGAATGATCAATTCTGTGGTGGGCTTGCCATTACCTCTGGTTATCTCTCTGGTTTCCTTCTGGCAGGACTCACTGAGGTAAAGGTAGTTTTACCCATGAACTCCATCCTTGTTCCAATGGCTCTATGACCAGTTGCAAGGATGGCTCTCTGTCTGTTGTCTCAAAATAGTTGGACGGGGCATGTGAGCTTGCTATGATGCTGGCCTGACACTTCATTTCCTGACTTATTAAATTAAGCCAAAGAAAATTGCTCAGGGCCAGCTGCCCTCCTGGTGGCCTCAGTTTGCATGAGCTTCCTGTGCTAGGCATGTTGCTGTCCACAAGGCTATTTAAGGTCCTTATTCCCTTCAACAGACTCATTATTTTTGAACATATATGATTTATTCCTTTAACTTATAAAAATTTTATTTCTAAAGCATTTTATTTATTAATTGGTGTGTATGGGGGTGGGTACCAGTGTGTCTTACCACTGCAAATAAACTCCAGATGCATGCACTACTTTTTGTATCTGGCTTTATGTGGCACTGGGGAATCAAACCCAGGCCAGCAGGCTTTGAAAAGCAAGCGCCTTTAGCTACTAAGCCATCTTCCCAGCCCTATTCTTTTAGCTTTTAACTCCAACATTTGTGTTCTTAGTACTTCTCAACTCTCATAGGTTTACAGGCATTTTAAATCCCTGCCCACAACTCCCACATTAAAACACTTAGTGAATTACTGGATATTTAAAAACACTAAAATTTATTTTAGATTTATGTTTCAAAAATTCTAACATTAGGAGAGAAGTATAGGTCAGTGGCAGAGTGTTTGCCCAGTATGCTTGATACCCTGGGTTTGATCCTCTGCACCACAAAATAAATAAGGAAATAAGTAAATGTCTAAAATTAGTCATTGTTCTTCCTTTCAACGATCACATTCACTTGGAGCCATGTCACTGTTTATCAGCTCCCTTTGCTTCTCATATCCCCTGCCACGGCCGTCCTTCCATGGTTATTGCAGTGGAAGTCCCAGAGTCCTAAACTATTTCAGTTATGTTTGTATAAACATGTATTCAATCCTTGATATTCAACTAGGTCTGAATTGCTAGATTTATAGTTATTTTCTGTAGGTTTATTGGTGAAATTATTCTATTTTGTTCTGACATTTTGTGGTTGGAATTATGCGCTCAGATTATCTATTCAAATTTCTTCAGTTAGTTTTTGTTGTTATGCAAATTCTCCTACATTATTTCAAGACTTGTTTTCTTTGTCAGATTCTTTTGCTCTTTTGGTTTTATGTCATTAGTCATTTAAATTGTGTTTCTAGTCATTTCTTTCCCCTCTTGCTTTTCCTGATAGTCCGGTGCTTTATAAGAAATGAAGCAGCACTTTGTCCCAGAGTTCAGTATCCATCGCTTGCCTCATGTATGTCTGGTTGATGCTTTTGATGGGGTGTTCCAGCAGGGAAGATTAAAGTCACTAAGTCATAGGATAATAACCTCCGTTAGAAGCTGATATTCAGTCTTTGAGATTATTTACCCTGCTAACCCTACAGTAACAGTAAATCTTTTCATGCAATGAATTTCTTTACTTCCCCAAATTCTGTAGCCTGGGTTAAAGTTAATTTTTTCCATCTAGGTAATTGAAGTATTATTTATTGAACATACAGTATTTACCAGACACTCAAAATCGGAGAAATCGTAAATTACTTAGGAGGTAAAAAAGTAAATCCAGAAAAGGGACTGTGTTACACATTCTAGTCATGCCTGGCCACTTGAATGAAATTGTGCAAACTGGATTAATCTTCTGATCTCACCTTCTGGGCTTAAATCTGTAGATCTGAGACATGCCTCTTGGAATTGTTTTTTGGAAACCCCACTAATACTTTGAAATTGTTTTCAATTAAAAATGAAATGTATAGGCTGAATAACTAGTAGATTAGTATGGTAATAGGTTTAGCCAACTTTATGTTTTGTGAAAAGGAGCAAGTCTTTGGTGAGGAAGCTTTTTAAAGGCTGTCAGACTATTATAACACCAATAAATCAGAAGTATTGCAGGTAATGGCTGTTAGTGGGGCAGAAACTCACACGTAACATGCATGATTCATTGATTCCTCTTATCAGAGCTAAGTAGATTTTTAAAAGATGTTTAATGGATTCTAAGTGCCAGAGATTGTACATAGTGAAACTTCCCATACCTTTTTACATGCTTCCAAGCACAGCCTTGATCTTCAGAGAGATGAAAAGACACAGATAAGAGATCACTACTTGTTTTAAAGTGGTTTGAAGAATCAGGTGCCTGATATTTCTGACCATTAAAAAAAAGCCTCAATTGCAGTAGAAATTCCAAGCCAATTTCCCCAACCCCAGAGCCGCCTGCTGCCTGTCACATCAACTGAATAACATCTGTGGCAAGCTCTCCACAAGGCACTCTTGTTTGTTTTACCTCCTCCTCTTCTGAAGTTGTCTATTCACACAGCTGAATGACAGAGAGCCTCTCCAGGTTACACAGCCCCTCACCCGTGCTTTTGCTTTCTGCCACTTTCGCCACTTCAGTTACCTGTGACCAACCATTCTCTGAACTTATGAGATGGAAATTTCCAGAAATAAATAATTCATGAGTTTTATAATGGTATATTCTCATAATTGTTCTATATTGTTATTGTCGTTTATGTCTTGCTGTTGTGTGGTTAATCGTCATCATAGGTTTTCTTTAGTCATAAACAGAAACAAACAGCTCTCTGTTTTCAGAGAGTGGGAAATGTGATGGAGAAGTCACTTACACTGTTGGCTGGATTTGAGGCAGAAATTATGCACTTGAACTAGTTTCAAATAGCCATGGGGAGGAGAGGAGAGAGAATAACTGTCCTGTTCTCTGTTGGCAGCCATCTATCACACCTGTGAGGCCTCCAACTTCCAGTGTCGCAATGGGCACTGCATTCCCCAGCGGTGGGCGTGTGACGGTGATTCGGATTGCCAGGATGGCTCTGATGAGGATCCCGTCAGCTGCGGTAAATTCCAATGCTCTGCCCCTATCTGGTGCTTACCTGGAGTCTGCCCTTCAGGGAGGGGCAGCAAGTGGCCAAGAGATGACATCCTGCTCTACCAGAGCACCTGGGCTTCCACTCTGTGTCATGATGCATGGGGTGTGCTGACGTGTCTTAATTCTCAGGCAAGAATTATACACACGTGATGCCACCATAGCAATAAAACTTCGGTGCTTTTCACACACTTAGTAAGATTCTCTGTTCGTAGCCTTTTGTCCACATTCCAAATTTTCATAAGGCTGGAGTTGTTCTGTGCATGTTGTTACACATTCTGTTCTTTTTATGTTGGAAGATTTAGAAGAACGTGTCTCCCTACACAAATGTTTCCTGTAGTGAGGATTCTTAGGGAAGATGCATATTCACTTTACATTAATTATGATTGCCTAATTTGCCTAGTAAATCCCTGGTTGGGCACTTGAGAGAAATAGATATATATCAGCACAACTCTTCATATTCGTAGGATCAAAGGGTTCATATTTTAAAAAATGTTTTTGTTGTTGTTGGTTTGTTTTTTGAGATAGGGTCTCTCTCCAGCCCAGGCTGACACAGAATTTACTATGTAGTCTCAGTCTGGCCTCAGACTTAATGGTGATAAAGGGTTGATTTTTAAAAGAATATTTTTATTTATTTATTTGCAAGTAGAGAGAGAGAGACAGGAAGAGAAATAGAAACGAAAGAATGGGCATGCCAGGACCTCCTGCCACTGCAAAGAAACTCCAGATGCATGTACTACTTGGTCCATCTGGCTTTATGTGGGTAGTGAGGAATCAAACTCAGGTCATTAGGCTTTGCACGCAAGCACCTGAACTGCTGAGCCATCTCTCCAGCCCAAGGCTTGATTTTTTTAAAATTGGTTTTTATGGGCTTTGCTGATGAATAATTCATAAACCATACACTCCATTCTGTACCATCATAGAGCTGTGGCCCTGACACTACTCTCTTTCTATTTTACTTTAATTTTTGTTTTGTTTGAGGTAGAGTCTCACTCTAGCTCAGGCACTGACTGGAAACTCACTCTGTAGACCAGGCTGGCCTCAAACTGACAGCATTTCAATCTTGCCTCAGCCTCCCAAGTGCTGGGATTACTGGAGTGAGCCTGTAATCCCAGCCACACTGTTTTTTTTCTTTGAGCTATTTTTTCTTGAGCCATGCTGTTTTTTTTCTTTGAACTGTTTCCTAGGATTTGCTCCTCAGTATGAATCTCAGGGGCAGAAGGTATCATTGGTCTCCTGCCTCCCTTGGTTGCTGAATTGCGCTACATGCATCTCCGCCGAGCCTACATGCACGTTCCTCTCCTCTCCCTTCATATCAGGCTTTATATTTTAATTATTTTCACTAATTTATGAGTGTGTTTGTCTATTGTATCTTACCTTTTTTTTTGTCCAGGCTGTCCTGAATTCACTATGTAGAGCAGGTAACCTTGTACTCATGGTGATCTACCTGCCTAAGCCACCTAAGTGCTGGGATTATAGGCGTCAGCCACCATGCCCAGCGTACTGTATCTCTTTTAAAACCTTTTTCTTCTTAGTGCCATTAAACCTTTTCCCAGGCCATGGGGCTCATAGCACCTTTTCTTTTTCTGAGTGATATCTTTTGACTAGTTTCCTAGGAATGATGACATTTCACAGGGTTACAGCACTTTCTTGCCTCAGATATAATCTTTGTGGAAGAAACCTCCAAGCTCTAGGCTTGCAAAGGCTGTGCTTGCTCTGCTAGTACTGACTTCTAAGTCTCACATCTTGCTGTAACTGCTCAGAGAGACAGCGGTTGTGGACTTGGGCTTCAGTTTGAGTTTCACTTTCCCTGGAAACCTCGGGCTGCTACTGTCTCTATGCTCTATATGTCTCTATTCTCCCACAGGGCAGGTTAGGATTCTGAAGAATTAAGGTGGCAACTGATTTGAATGAAGACTATTTAAAGTCTAGAATGTAAGAACAAGAGGTTCATGTCTCCTTTTTTGTTTTGTTTTTGTATTCACTAAAGCTTTTTTTCTTATAAAATATAGTTAATTTTATATAGCTAGTACATTCACCTGGTTCAAAATATGAAAAAGTTAATAGTAACTACATGTATAGTTTCTACCCTGCCTTATAGGAAACCACCATTTAGTGGTTTTACATATTAATACTTTAAAATATTTCAGAATATTTTGTGCACATAATGTTATGTGTTACATAGACTATTTTTGTCAGCGATGGACCATATTTACATTTGTGGTGCCACAAAATTATACTGGGGTTATCCAGGCATGATAGCTCATGCCTTTAATCCTAGCACTTGGGAGGCAAAGGTAGGAGGGATCACTGTGAGTTTGAGGCCAGCCTGGGGCTATAGAGTTCTATGTCAGCTAGAATGAGAGCCTACCTCAAAAGAAAAAAAAAAATTATGTTGGAGCTGAGGTTTTCTGTCAGGTAATGACACTGTTGCCTTTCAAATGTCATAGTCTAATATATTGCTCATGGGTTTGTGGTGTTGTAGTATAAATAAATGTATGGCTCTATCATATAAAAGTATAGCAATGTAATTCCACACAGTTCCACATAGTACATGATGCTTGTTCATAAGCAACTCTGCTGCTGGCTCATGCATTGTAGTGTCCTCTTCTATGTTTAGGAAGGTTACCTCGTCTGCCACTTGATCCTGCTAACAGCTTCACCCATCCTGCATCTACCTTGCCTCTTGATTTCCTCAGGAGAGAATGAGGCGAGCATGGAGAAGAGGGACCTACACCATGCCACCTGTGGCTGTCTGAGCTCTCTCTAATGTTCTCACAGCAACACAATTGACCATTGATGGTCATTCACTGTTCATATCCCCATTGTGTATGACAGTATAAATAGATTTAAGTGTATTCTGTATTGTTGTCCTGCCATATGCAAATAATACGTGGCACACACCTTGTTCTATACTTTTTTTCACATAGCTGTATGTCTGAAACACTTTTTTTTACAAAGCTCTTCTACAAATTCTATAACTGTCTTTGGTTCCTGTGTGCCATTATTTAACATCTTTCTTCATGCAGGTGGCTTTTAACATATTATGAAGCATGACGGTGTAACGCTGTAACTAAGTTCAAGTTGTAATTTTGTACATATGTTACTTTTTATTTGTGTCAATAGAACACACTTCTATATTTGGTGTTGCTGGCTCAAAGTATACATATGTTTGTAATGTTGCTAACTATTGACCAGTTACCCTAGAGGCGGGACACATTTATGTCCTGCTAACAACATGGGTTAGTGCCTGCCTGTTTCTTCCTTGTCATACGTTTCTAATTGAATTACATTCCAGAGAAGAAGTGTAATGGGTTCCATTGCCCAAATGGCACCTGCATCCCTTCCAGCAAACACTGTGACGGTCTCCAGGACTGCTTGGATGGCTCAGATGAACAGCACTGTGGTGAGTCCATAGCGCTGATGATTGTGTCATCCATACCTGCTGTGGGGGGGGGGTGGCATCTAACAGTTGTCTCCTAGTACTTGTACTGTGCTCAGAGGTCAGTCAGGCAAGGAAATGAGGTTTGGCTGGAGGGGAGTAGGAGGAAGGGCGGGTGTTGTGGTTAGTTCATCCTTGGAGGAACGGGTACTATCAAGCCATTGACTGTTTGCAATCGGATACTAACATCTCCTACTCCACTGACTTCCTTGGTGCTGCTAATGATCACTTAGGAAGCACTTTAGTCCACAGGAACCTTCCCAGCCATTTCAGTCCCAGAAAGATCACCTTAGTCAGTGGTGCACATCTGTGGAAACACTTGGGAAGTTTTCAAAGTCACAGTGTCTGGGCACCACCTCAAGACATTCTGAGTTAGAGTGTGGTTGGGGCGTGGTTCCCCCTCCCACAGTGTTCCAGGTGATCCTAATGAACATTCTAGGTGAAGAGCAAATGTGTGAGTGCAGGGGTGGCAAACTGACCTGTGGTCAAGATTTGTCCATGCCAGTTCTTGTGCATGAAGCTGCACGGGAATACAGTGAGCACCATCTGCTGACAGGTTGCATAGGCTGCTCTCGTGCTGGAGTGCTAGGGCTGAGGACATGCAGCAGGCTCTGGGTGAAGCATCTTTGCTCTGCTCTCTGATGATAAGACAGGCATGTTTGCACGTGCGCACGCGGACACACAAACATGGAAAGATTTATTACAAGGAGTTGCCACCCATGATTCTGGAGGTTGCAGAGAGCCAGTTACAGCTCAGATCCAAAGATACCCTTCTCATGTCTCTTCTTGTTGGAACACCCATCCTCTTGGATTAGAGTCTGGATCAATCCTGCTTTCTAGTTGCTGGGACAATGTACCTGACCAGAAGCAGTTTAGAGAAGAAAAGGGTTTATTTCTGCTCATAGTTTTGAGAAGCTTCATTGTGGTGGGGAAAGCATCACAGAAACAGACAGCAAGTGTCATATCTTCGTTTGAGAGCGAGCGGGGCTGGGCCTTTACACCCCAGGCCTGCCCAAGTGATACACTTCTTCCAGCAAGGCTCCACCTCCTAAGATTTCCCCAAACTTCCACCAACTGGGACTTTAGTATGCAAACACATGGTAGGGGGACATTTTACCTTCAAACCGTCATAGGGCCCCACCTTTGTCACTTCACTTAACCTTAGTGACTTCTTTTAACCTTAGAAAGTTTTTATTGAAAGCATTGTTTCCAAGTATAGTCACATGAGAATTAAAGGCAGGGGTTCATTTCAACCTATCACACTGGTTCCTTGTAGAAAAAGATAGCCTCTCGTAGTTGAGAGTCTCTGTCATATTAATCATGGTTACTATCCTGGCTGCTGATGTCCTAGAGCTCTGGATTTCATTTTCAGCTTCTACCTCATAGCTGTGTACTCTCAACACACTTGTTTTCTAACCTTGTAAACAGTCAGGAAAATGTCTCAGGCTGTTACCTCAGGAGTTTTGTGCTGGACTTTATGTCAAGGGCAAGAGCTCTGGACTCCGTCCACAGTGGTTGTGAGCTGTTGTCTCCTGATGGCACATCTGTCAGTGTATGTCCATCCAGGGCTACAGAGTGCCCCCTCCACCCTCTGGCACTCATGCCCTTCCTCACCACTCCCTTTCAGAGCCCTTCTGCACGCGCTTTATGGACTTCGTGTGTAAGAACCGCCAGCAGTGTCTGTTCCACTCCATGGTGTGTGACGGGATCATTCAGTGCCGTGATGGCTCTGATGAGGATGCCACCTTCGCAGGATGCTGTGAGTGACAGGCAGGGAGGTCACATGGTCACAGAGTTTGGTCACATGGTCACAGGGTACTGGGGTACACCTCAAACTAGGGCAAAGGTTGTAAGTGAGTATCCAAACTTGCCTGCTATGAGGGCTACCTTCCATGCATGAATTCTACCTTGAGAGTCTTGGAAAATCAGAGCCAGTAAAGAACTTTCTGTCCAAGCACAGGGACCTGGGTTGCTCTCCAGGCCCTCCAGCCAACAGCTGACCATGCAGCATGCACCTCTAATCCCCAAACAGGAGGAGCCTCGAGTATCACAGGCCAGCCAGTCCAACCAACTTGGTGTATTTCAGGATCTTTCAGCTCCCCAGTCCCTCAGCTCCTCCCTCTGAGCCCTGCTGCTCTGGTCTCTCTGGTGCAGAAGCAATGTAGACCTAATGGATGTCTGTTCCCTGTGTAGCCCAAGACCCCGAGTTCCACAAGGTGTGTGATGAGTTTGGCTTCCAGTGTCAGAATGGCGTGTGCATCAGTTTGATTTGGAAATGCGACGGGATGGATGACTGTGGTGATTACTCCGATGAAGCCAACTGCGGTAAGAAGATGGTAGACCTGCCTCCTATATCCAGCCCTCTAGTGACAGTGAGGAATTGAGTGACGTGGGAAACTGGCACCTGCCAGGGGCTAGATGAGCATTTATTCCACTTCCCTTCCTTTCCCTAGTTGGTAGGACCATAGTATGTATAGAAGGACTATGGTGGGTGAGGAAGGACAGTATAGTAATTTTCTCACTGCAGTGACATATACCTGACAAATGCCACCTAAGAAAGGAAGGAAGGATTTATGTTGACATTTTACTCATAGGAAGCAGGGAACAGCGAATGCTCAGCTCCCTTCTCTGACATTCAATTGGGGACTCTAGTCCATGGGGAAGTTACCACATTCAGGGTGGATTTTCCTGTTCTCTTAAGCCTTTCTGTAAACACCTTCCTGGACATCTGGAGAGATGTGTTTCCATGGTGATTGTTAATCCCATCAAGTTGACATTGAAGATTGACCATCAAAATGGTCACAACTGTGGAGTGTAGTTCTATCCCTCAAGAACTACAGACCACAGCCACCCACGGGCCATCATCAGTACTTGGGATTTGCTTATGTAAAATGTTGCAATTAAAACTCAAGGTAGCCTTAGGATACCAAAATGGAGGTTAGAAAAACTTTTGAGTTGGGGCCGGAGAGATGGCTCAGCAGTTAAAACACTTGCTTTTTAAAAAAATTTCTTTATTAGCCATAATTAGATACACTTAATGAGCGAATAATGTGTTGATGTCCCCAATTCCCCCATTTCCCTCTTCCCTGTCCCCAATTAGCTGGGTATCCTCCTCCGTGGGAAGTCTGGATCAGTCCATGGGGTAGGGGGTTATGGATAGCCTAGGGCTCAACCCGGTTCCACCCCCCTTTGTATGTTGTTACTGAGGGGGGCCATGTCTTTGGATATTCTCCTCCACCATGGCTCTTACAATAAAGCACTTGCTTGCAAAGCCTGAAAGCCTGGGTTAGTCCAGGTCCATTAACCCAGTACCCACATAAAGTCAGGTTCACAAAGTGGCACATGCATCTGGAGTTTGTTTGCAATAGCAAGAAGCCCTAGTGTGCCTATACTGTCTGTCTATTTCTCAAATAAATAAAAAATATTTTTTAAAAAAGAAAAAAAAGTGTATCGTGAGTTGTGAGCTGGGAAGACAGGGTGCTGTTGAGTTTGGAGAGTTATTTTTCACCCCTTTGGGTCCACATGGCTGTCTTATCTTCCTTCAAACTGGCCCTGGACTTGGCCCTTGGCAAGATAAACATAGGTAGTGGGGTTTTGTGCTCACACTGGTGCAGGGGAAATGACTGAGGGTGTATTTGACCTCTGCAGAAAACCCCACAGAAGTCCCAAACTGCTCTCGGTACTTCCAGTTCCGGTGTGAGAATGGCCACTGCATTCCCAACAGGTGGAAATGTGACCGGGAGAACGACTGTGGGGACTGGTCTGATGAGAAGGAGTGTGGAGGTGAGCATCCTCGAGGGCTGGGCACCAGGACAGCTCCTCTGTGTCACACTCACGAGCAAGAGTGCCCGGCTTACTCCTTCCTGGTTGCGGTTTCTTTTCAGAGATGTGGCTCTGAGTTCTCCTGTATCCCTCACCTCATGTTTCCAGGGTCACACATTCAGGATTTTACAGGGCTCAGGGAGAGAGAGGTCTAGAGCCTTGCTCCTCAAAGGAAGCTCTGTGGATCAGCCTTTGGAGCTTAGAAGTGAGGATCTCTGACCTCATGCCTACCAAATGGGCATCCGCATTGAACAAGGCCCCAAGCTCCCACATTTGCTGGTCCATGGGGTCGTTCATGTGCCTGGGACACATGCTTTCCATGAATGAACTCTCATCTTGAGTTCTGGGTTGTTTTGATGGAAACTAGAGCCCCTTTTGGCCTCAGAGAAAACTCTCTACTCACCCTCGGCTTTCCTAGTCAGCTCCCTGGAGCAAAAGCAAGCTGACTATTAGTCGGTCTCTAGCATTACAGCAGATCTGCTAAGCAAAGGGAAAAGTACACCGTCTATTCTGAGGCCCCTTGTGAACCATGTTGAAATGGATTTCTGTTCAGGGCTGCGCCTGCCACTGGCCTCCCTTGACCACCGGTGCAGCTGAAACTGCACCATCTGCACAGGTTTGCGGCACGTTTGGGTCTGAGGCCAAGTATTTAGTCATGCTTTGAGTTTCCTGCTTGTTTTTTCTCTCTCAGATTTGCACGTTCTTCCCTCCCCCACGGCCCTGCCCTTCACGTGTCTGCCCAATTACTTCCGCTGCAGCAACGGGGCGTGCGTGATGGACAGTTGGGTGTGTGATGGCTACCGGGACTGTGCGGATGGCTCCGATGAGGAAGCCTGCCCCTCTCTCGGTGAGTGCCGGACAAGCTTCCTCCAGCGGGGACACCCAGGGGACACCCCCTGGTACACTCTGGCAGCCCCTTGTGTTTCCTGACTGCCCAGGTTTAGGGCAGGGAGACTCACAGCTCAGTTCCCTGCATCCCATGGGAACTGGAGAGTGGAGTAGTCCATCTCTGAATTGACCTCTAAGTTCTCTCCTCCCAAGAAGAGGCCAGCACCTTGCTTTCTACCCCTGTTTCCCTCTCAGTGAGAAATTGCAGTTGGGATGATAGGGAGGTTTGGGTGTGAACATGAAACTCAAGAATGAAGGCCCAATTTTCCAGTTCACTTGTCTGGCCTGACTCTAAAAGAAGGGGAAGCACTGCCATCTAGTGGCTGGACACAGAGACAATGACGGTCGATGGAGGCCAGGGTCCACGGGAACCTGCCCAGGCAGGCAGAACGGGTCAGGACACTGCGGCCCTCCCTAAACAGGAGTCTCCTTTTTAAGAGGAAAATCTATACTTGTTTTCTGTGCTTTGTCTACCCACTTCTAGATCTGCAGTCTAAATATCCTCCTTCGTGGCCGTGCTCACTCATTGCTTCCTTGTGTGAAATCACCCTGACTTCCTCTTGCCTAGAAAATCATTTATTTAGGAGATTGACTATTAAATAAATATGCTAACACTTGAATCCCCCATTTAAAAATTATTTATTTATTTTCAAGCAGAGAGAGAGAGAGAGAGAGAGAGAGAGAGAGAGAGGGAGGGAGTCAGAGTGCGAGAGGGAGTATGGGCTCATCAGGGCCTCTAGCCACTGCAAATAAACTCCATATGCACGTGACACTTGGTGCATCTGGCTTATGTGGTTCTGGGGACTCAAACCCAGGTCCTTAGGAACTGGAGGCAAGTGCCTTAATGGCTGAGACATCTCTCCAGCCCTGAAGCCCTCATTTTAACCTGAAGGTGCTAATTCCTTTTCAAATACATTCTTAATTTTAGTGTATGTTCATTGTACAAATAATGGGCTTCATCATGTCACTTTCATGTGTGTGTACCGTGTGCTTTGATCACAGCTGCTCACTAGACCCTTGCTCCCTGCCCCAGGAGACTCCTAGACGACCAGCTAATGCCTAATTCCCCTTCTCCCTTTGTGTTCTTCTCCTCCCTCTCCATTCCCTTCTCTCCCTGTCCTTGTCATTCCTCTTCTCTTACCAGCCCTTTTCCTTTCCTTCATCCACTTCTCTTTCTTTTTCCCCTTTTGGAGACAAGGTCTTACTCTATAGCCCTGGCTAGCCTCAAACTTGCTATGTAACCCCAAGGAGCCTTGACCTATATAACCCGCATTGGCCTCAAGCTCCCTCGTTCTCTCTAATACTGGTATTACAGGCCTGTGCCGCTGCACTCAGCCCTTAATTCCTGTTCTCGAAGCCCAGTGGGGTATGATGCCTCCTTGTCTCCCCAGACTTCTCACATGAGTAAGGTTGAACTCCTCATCTGCTTACACACCTGTCATACCATAGTCAGGTTTTGTCCCCATCAGACTCCTCTGCCCTCCATCCTGTCCATCCTCCTGCTGTGAAACCCACTATCCATCAGGGCAAGCACAAGTGTGAATTTCTATACAATGGGACCACCTGGGGTGTTATCAATTACATGGGACTCTAATGTCTGAGTGGATCCCAGGGGATGCCCTCTGGTTCTTAGGGTCACTGAAGTTGGTGCTTCAAGAAGATACAGTGTGATTGTCCTTCTCTGGTTCCTTTCTGTAGTTCTTTTCTGGGCTCAGTGGCTTACCCACTGACCTCTGGATTCCTAGCTATGATTGTCCATACATGGCTTCATAATTAGTTCAGATCTGTAGGTCTTCTTTTTCTCTATCAGCTGTGCTGTTCCACTGTTTTAGGATCATGCTTTGAATTCTCTACTGTGACAGCCACAATAATATGTATATAATTGATATTCCAAAAATACTTACCAATTCATAATGAACTGAAAAGCAAATGATATCAGGTGTCATTATTCTTTTCCCTCAAGGGTTACCCATCCATTATATGTGATTATCCTTCTCTCAAGATTATTGATGTTATTAAAACTCTGAGTAGGGCAAATTATGACTCGTCCAGTGAGGTTCATATCCCTTCAGTTTTTGCACCTTCTTTATGTACATTGTTGTTGTAAATTTGAACTTGATGTTGTATTGTACTTTAATGTAGACGCTTCCTACCTGGGTTCTCTGCTTTCTATCTCCTTCCACGTCAACTCTTCCAACAAGACCATGATGCATCATCGGACCATGCCCTTCCTTGTGCATGCTTATCAGGAAGCAGTGGCCGCCATTCAGCCTTATTTTCATCATTCTTCTCCAGTTGCTTTGTGGATCTGGGCTTTTTGGAAAGCCCCTTTGCAAATGCAGATCTGTCTGATGTCTTGAGTTAATAATTACTCCTTGTTGGTTTGCCGGGGTTCTCAACTGCTGTTTGCTCAAAATCCCTTTCATTAGCTCTGCCAGGAAGACACTGTATCCAGGGGCGTATGAGATCCAGCTTTTCTCTTGGACTGACTGGCTTCTCTGGGGGCCTGCTCCATGGTCACTACCAGGGACTCCACCACTTCTTTGGACTGCCCTTCCTGCTCTTAAGTCCTAGCTTCCTGGATCACTCACTCCCTTGTTTTACACACCCTGCAGAAGGTGTGCCAGGTGAATATGGTGACACGGTGGCCAAGGACACAGTTACAACATTTCCCTCCCATTGAGTTTGTTTCCTCAGTTCTGCTGCTGTGGTTTGTACCAGCTGCCCTTTAAGTCCTGGCACAGTTGTCTTTGGGGTGTTGCTGGCCATCATCCTTGGGACTCACTTCACCTCCTGCTTCTGTTAAAATCCCTGTTTTATCTGTCCTGGTTTCTCTTTTTCATTTCAATCTCAGTTTGGTACAACACGTCTTCAAGAAAGTTCCTGGAGGAGATGTGGGACTTGCTTGTTTGAAAGTATTTTTATTCTGTCTGCAGCTGATTGATAGCTGACCTGGATTTGGAGCTCTAGCTTGTAAATGATTTCTCCTGGGAATTTTGAAGGCATTTTACTATACTGTCTTGATGTGGCTCTTGAAAAAGTCATAACCAATTTGATCCGGTATTTTTTTGTGTGTAATCTATTTTTAAATCTCTGAAAGTTTCTAGAATCTTCCCCTTGGCTCCAGAGATTTGAAATTTCACAGTGGTGTGTTTTGATATCTTTTTTTTTTCCAGCCAATGTTTCAGAAATTTATAGGCTCTTTTCTCCTAGAAATTTGTGTATTTTATTTAGAAGATTCTTTTCTGAAATATTTAATTAATGATGTGATTCTCTTCCTGGAACTCTTTCCATTCACATGTGTGATCTCCTGATCTGGACCTCATGCTTTTTGTTATTGTTATTATTGTTGTTGTTTCTTTCTGTTTTATCAGAAGGTTCTCACTATGTAGCCCTGCAACTTGCTAAATACACCAGGCTGGCCTGGTTTGAGACTGGAGACTAAGCGTGTTGCCTATCACTTCTGAACACATGGGTGGGCATGCTGACTGTGTGTTTCATGGCTGGCCTGTTGGGAAGCTCTCAACCTGAGTAATTTCACTGTTTCCCTCCCAGGTTGTCTACAGTCCTGCCTGGACTGGAAGAATCTTGCTGACTGGGCTCCTGGGGAAATTTTCTAACTTCTCATTCAGCTGCCTGAAAGTTTAGTCCCCCTTTCACGAGTCATATTTTCTCACTGAATTAAGTCAGTTTAAACAGCTCTTTGTTTTTATTCTGTGCAAATCCCAACTAGCCAGTCTTCTGTTGGGTTCCTATAGGGGGAGGGGGAGTACCTGTCTCCTGGGACTGGGACAGGGAGGGCATGGGGCATCACTGCTTGTGAAATATCTTCTGGTCAGGTCCTTTTTCTCACCTTTCCCCTCTTGTTCTCAGGACATGGGGGGAGAGAGATTTTGAGAGATTTTATGAGTACTTGGGGAATCGTGTGGTGCTGAGCTGGTCTAGCGTCCTCCTGTAACAGCTTAGGATAGGATGCAGCACCTCTGGTGACTTCAGCCCTTGGGCACTATGTGTCTGCTTTACAGCTGCCAATTTGAGACTTCATTTCTGTCCGGTCACCCAGGATCCTGTGAGTTTAGCTCTTTCAAGTGAGTGTAGTGAGGTCCTGTGAGGAACAACATGAGACATCCTTGATCCAGTGTCTCTGTCCAGAGCTCAAAGGTGCCTGAAGGTCCCTTCTGCAGCCCTGCACCCACCCCTCTCCTAGCTTGTTGAATGGTTGCTTTTTATTATTGGCTAGCGCCCATGGTACCAAAAGTCATTTTAAATATCTTTTCCAGCAAATGTCACTGCAGCCTCCACTCCTACCCAGCTTGGACGGTGCGACAGATTTGAGTTTCAGTGCCACCAACCAAAGAAATGTATCCCCAACTGGAAGCGCTGTGATGGCCACCAGGATTGCCAGGATGGCCAGGATGAGGTCAACTGCCGTGAGTAGTCAGAAGGCATTCTGACGGGACGAGTTTCTGAGAGTATAGTGTCCTGTTGCTGTGCCTCATGCATGCACTCCTGTGCAATTGAGTTTTACCGTATTCTCCACAAGGGCTTTGTTACATGGATCCTACTCATAGCTTATGATACTGACATTGGTTTGAGTGGCTAGATATTAAATATCAGATGCAGGTCCAGCAAAGATATTTCCTGAATGAATAAGAAGAGTACCTTAAATGTTTTTTGCGGATGTGTTTAATTCCTAAAAGTACCTGTTGGTAAAGCCATGACCTTCTGTATATGCATTCTTTCTTCAGGAAGTATTCAGTGAGCATCTATAAATCATATGGAATGCATCAGTGGACAAATTACTCCCAACACCCTAGTGAGAAACTTAGATTGCCTTGGGTAATTCTAATTGGTGAGATAATAGTAAGGTATACAAGAAACCGAGCCCTGCAGATGGGGACAGCCACATTATAGACATGATCTGCATTGGCAGCATCCAGGTCCCAGCTCTATTGGTGTGCCCAGAGAGCCTCCCTGGAGTAGGTGATGGAGGGAGACACTAGCCCAGGTTCTTCAGGGAGCTCCAAGAAGGAGCAGTGTCCACTGTCAGAAAATTGGGTTGATGGCAGGCACAGTGGTACCATTCCAGCCTCACCATCCCCAGACCTCTCAGGTCAGAAGTAGCCTGTGGAGCCAGTGACCGAAGGTGTGAAGTGGGTAGCAGAGGATCAGACACATGACCTCCGGAGCTCTGGAATATCTGGGACCACAGACGTGATCCATGATGCCTGACTCTGAGGAAGTGTTAGTTGGAAACCGTGGGTAGGCGTGGCAGGAATTCTGCATGTCCAGGTATAAGACAACAGGTCTGTAGATGGTCATGGGTGGGGTAAAGGAGATGCATAGAGACAGGAAGCTTGTAGGGTTCCCCTGCTTGCACGCTTCTCTCTTCCTGTGTATAGGTAACTATGAAGATTCTAGGGAGGGGTGCTTCTACTTTAGACATCGTGGACTTTATCATGAGGGGAATGAATTCAAAACATAGGCTGACTTAGAGAAAGATAAAATAAATTCTTGGCTAAGTCCTTAACTTAAAATATGGAACCTGTTTGCAAAATGTATTGATTTTTCTTCTAACACTATATGTGGGCTTTTTCTAGAACTACCCCTTGACTTTCCACTTCTTCCATTTGCAGGCTAGTATGTTTTATTTGTGTGTTTTGTAGCTTAGGAGATTTATAAGGGATCCCATTACTAGCCCGGCATCAGTGACCAGGAACTGAGGGACTCTGGGATGTGTCACTCTTGGTGAGCACACTTGCACATGTTATCTGGAACTCAGAAGCTGAATGACTCAGATCCCATGGCCTGAGGTGTCTGTTTGTCTCCTTTCTGTGCCCATCTGCTTTCTTGCTTCTGTTAGCTGTGTTGCTTTTCTCTTTGCTTTCTCATAAGCAGTCTTCTTCTTCAGATGTGTCCACCTTCTGTTTGCTATTGTGATGTTTTCTGATGTGAAATGGCCCTATCCTGTTTGAAATGCCACTAGGGCCGAGGAGATGGCTCATATTTCTTTGCTAATATGAAGACCAGAGTTCATATCCCCAGGATTCGTGTGCTGCAGGATGTGATACTGTGTGTCTGTAACCCTAGTGCTCCTACTGTGAGAGGGGACAGGTGGAGACAGGAAAATCCCCAGAAGCTCACTGGCCAGCTAGGACCTACCTGGAGGACAGGGCAGTGAAGAACAAGAGTGTCTCAAACAAGGTGAAAGCAAAGCCCGACATCCTAGCTTGTCCTCTGACCTCCACATTATGCCACAGCATGCATGCACTTGAACTCACACATAAGAACATACAAACACATAAATACACACACATCACCCACATATGCACACAGAGACTTAAAAATATAGATTTTTAAAAATTCCCTTAATGGCTTGGATAAAAATCGTGTAGAAGGTGTGCGTATCATATCTGCAGCTGACATAAAACCATCATGCTGCTGAGTTTCTGGTGAAATTATGACTCACAAAGGAATATTAACATTTTGTGATGGGTTTTGATGTGTCATTCTATGTTTGCAAATAAATCATGTATTTCCTTCACTTGATTCTCCAAGTGGCCCCGTGACTTTGGTACTGTCTCTATCTTCGTGATGGGAGCTTAAGGGTCAAAGAGAATACAGAGCATCCCTGTGCCAGGAGTGCTGTGATAGGTGTTCAGGTAGAAAGCTGTGACCTTGTCATCATGCCATGTTGAATACAGCAAGCTTAACACAGAGAAAGTAAGTCCAGGTTAGTGTAAACTCGTGTACTAACATTAAAAGAATGAACAAAGTGGACCCCTGGGACATTCTGATAACCAGGCCTATCGACCCTGCACTACACTCACCAGAATGACAACAGGAACATGTTCACAAGTAAGCCACCACTTCGCCAGGTGAATGGTAAAAATAATAGGAAAGAAAAGCGTGAGGACCTCCCTCCTGGGTGATGCACCTTACTAATTGATGCTCTTTAAATCAGTGTTTTTATCCTGTTTCCAATCTGTCTTATTCACAAGAATGGGGTTTAGTTTGGGGGGGTCTTAAATCAAGATTGTTATACCAACAATTCCCCTCCATCCATTAACATGATCGCCTTATCAAAGAGAAAATGTGCTTCTGTGACATGATTCTCCTCCAAGCAGCTGACGCACATTCTGTGTGTCAGTCATGTTCATTAATCAGTTTAAGGATCTTTAGAGAGAAACGGCAACCTTATTTTCAAGCTCTAAAACCTGTTTTGAGATAATGTTTCATAAAGAAGCCTTAGATATCCTCCGATTGTCCTAGAGCTGCTGTTCCCCAGTGGAATCTGATGGGGATCTTGTGTTGTGTAGGCAACCCCTTTGGGAACAGCGCTGGACTGACTGTAAGGTGCTGTCACCCAACCCCCCCCACTTAGCTCATATACAGTTTCCTTTCATGTTCCTTTCTAGCTCCCCCCTCCCCACATGATGATGCACTGGTTGGTTGCTTGTGGTTTCTCCTCAATGAAGGATAAGCTCTGTGAGAACAGGATCTTTGCCATACACATCACATATCTCTGCTCTAGACAGCAATGACTACTTTTGACAGGTGCTCCCTCCATCAGAGCTCAGATGAAGCAGCAGTGGTTCTCAAAGCTCCTTTATTCTCTCTCTCTGTCTCTCTGTCTCTCTCTCTGGTGTGCATATGTGTTTTTCTGTATGTGTAGATGCCCACCGGGATGCATGTGTATAGAGGTTGACATTGGGTGTCTTACTGGTTCACTCTCCATTTTATTCTTTTTAAAATAGATCTTTTTGGGCTGGAGAGATGGCTCAGTGGTTAAGGCACTTGCCTCCAGTGCCTAAGGCCCCGGGTTCAATTCCCCAGGACCCATATAAGCCAGACCCAGTGGTGGCCCTGGTGTATTCTCTCTCTCTCTCTCTCTCTCTCTCTCTCTCTCTCTCTCTCTCTCTCTCTCTCTCTCTCTCTCTTTCTCTCTATCTCTCTGCTTGAAAATGAATAAATAAAATATTTTTAAAAAATATATCTTTTTATTTATTTATTTGCAAGCAGAAAAAGATAGAGACAGAGAGACAGAAGTACCAGGGCCTCTGCTACTGCAAAGGAACTCCAGATGTATGTGCCACTCTGTGCATCTGGCTTTATGTGGGTACTGGGGAATTGAACCCAGGCCTTTAGGCTTTGCAAACAAGTGCCTTAACTGCTGAGCCATCTCTCTAGCCCCTTTTTGTTTCTGAGACAGGGTCTCTCACTGAACTGTGAGGTCACTGATTTGCAAGACTAACTATCCAGGAAGCCCCGAGGATCCTCCCGTTTCCACCTCCCCAGTGCTGGGTTTATAGACACACACTTCTATTCCTGGCATTTTACATAGGTGTTGGGCATCCAATCTCAGGTTCTCATGCTTATACAGTAAGCACTTAACCCACAGAGCATCTGCCTAGGCCTCAATCTCCTTTTTTATATACTTCTGTCTGTCACACAGTCCCCTCCCCCTCCCAAGACAAACCAGCATTAGATGCATAAAATGAATTTCTGTAACACAAAGCTTTTCCTGGAGCAGGGGGATTGTAGTTGTAGAAACCTTCATAATGGGTTATGAGGTAGTGCCCATTCCCCTTCGTATCCATGAGTTCTGAATCTGTATATTCGACTACCAGTGGATTGTAAATAACTTTTTAAAAGATGGTACCTGTATTGAAATGTAGCAGGGTTCTTTCTTATTATTCCCTAACACAATAGTGCACCACCTATTTATTTAGAAATTATACTGTATTTTGTACTACAAGTCATCTATAAGTGATTTTAAATATATGGGGATGTGCATAGGTTATATGGAAATATTGCACTATTTTTTATAAAATACTCAAGCATCCTTGCAGTTGGTATCTGTCGGGGTCCTGGAACCAGTCCCCTGTGATCACCTAGGGACACCTGGATGAATGACTGTACTGTATTGGCTTCCTTTTACAAGTACTAAACAAATCTGTACATCTGAACTCGTGCACAAAGGCCTTAATTCTTCTTTGACATAAAAACTCATCAGTTGGAGACAGTTGTCATAATGTGCCGTACGCCTCTCTTGCTATCTTCCCCTTCTCTGGCCAATCCTGTGTTTTTTTATACCTCAAGAAATGCCCCTGAGCCCCATGGCTGTCGTCTGGGGAGCAGCATCCACTTCCCAGCCATGCTTCACAGCATGGTAGACATGATGAGAGGCAGTACTGCAGTAGAAGACAGGGTCTCCTGCCTGGAGCACTTGTTCTAGAAGAGAGATCCTCAGTCCAGACTGCTTCTGAGGAGTCATAAAATAGCCATCCAGTCCTTTTTAGAGCCTTGCCTGCTATGGAGACCATGAACTTTGGTCACGACTTTGCCATAGAGCTATAGGACTTTTAGCTTGCTTGTGTTCTTCCTTTTGCATCCTTTTATTTCTCTGTGAAAATTCTTTGAAGGCCTGTACAAATAGAATTGCCTCATTAAGTGGACATAACTCTTAACAGTATGGTGATTCCTCCTCTTACTTGTATTACTCAGCTAGAAGGCAGAGCACCATTCTACACTAGAACTTCTAGGAACAGAAACATCAGAACTGTAGAGTAATAGCTACAGTTTGTCCAAGCCAGCCAGGACCAGGCACTGGACCTGTGATCACCCCTGTGTTCTTGAGCTCTTTCACCTCTTTCTCATAGACTCGTAGCAAGGGAATTGTCACCCAGCCTTACAGAGGAGAATTGAACTTGGGGGAACTTGCTTACACTCACACCAATGACGGTTTAAACCCTAATCTGTCTGACTGACTCCAAAGTTCTCACTCTTCCTCAAGGGAGAATGCAATTATGAATTTTAAATACAGTGGTCTCCTAGGGCCGCATCCAGAGGTGTATTGTAGAGCAGAATCGATCTGTTCAACCTTCTTTTCCTAAGTGTGGGTGCACCTGGGCCAAGCCTTTCCCCTGTGGGTTTAAGAAGACCCTTTGTGTTTCAGCCACGCACAGCACTTTGACCTGTATGAGCAGGGAATTCAAGTGTGAGGACGGCGAGGCCTGCCTCGTGCTCTCGGAGCGCTGTGATGGCTTCTTGGACTGCTCAGATGAGAGCGATGAGAAGGCTTGCAGTGGTGAGTGCCAGCCCTGCTCCACTGACCCATTGAGGTGACACGTTTGTGGGGGTGGGGGGGCTTCTAGAGAGGCCCTTTTGGGTTTGCCCCCATCTGAAAGTGAAACAGATTTGTGCTGAGCCTGGATGCTCCAGGTGAGATGAGGTGTGGCCTGACAGCTGGCCCCCAGCCCTCCCTGGCGGTGGAAGGCTGGTTCGGTGTCACAGCTGCTGCACATGGCATTGCGCTCAGAGAGCACTTCTGTCTGGGCTGCATTTAGTACTTGGGTCCTACAGTGACATTGTCTTTCAACCTGCAGCATTTTCTATTGAGAATCACGTTTAAATAGCCATGATGGGAAGTTCAGGAGAACCTAGAAAAGGTGGTATAGGCAATCTCTTTGTAGGTGATGACCATTTAGATTGTTGCAATTCTACTTAAAAGCAAGGGCTCTTTGAAACCCAAGGATTTGTGAGTTATAACTTGCCTTGTATTTTCCCCCCCTTTATTCCACTAGATGAGTTAACTGTATACAAAGTACAGAACCTTCAGTGGACAGCTGACTTTTCTGGGGATGTAACTTTGACCTGGATGCGTCCCAAAAAAATGCCTTCTGCTTCTTGTGTATACAACGTCTACTACAGGTGGGCCCCACCTTTGGATGTCCTGGAAGTTTCCCATGATATGCATGGTGTAGCTTTTCTAAAGCTGGCTCCTATGTCTCATATATCACCACATGCTGCTTTCCTGTGACAGTATCTTACTTTGTTTGGTCAGGGTGGTTGGAGAGAGTGTATGGAAGACCCTGGAGACCCACAGCAACAAAACAAATACTGTACTGAAAGTCTTGAAACCAGATACCACATATCAGGTTAAAGTTCAAGTTCAGTGTCTCAGCAAAGTACATAACACCAATGACTTTGTGACTCTGAGGACGCCAGAAGGATGTAAGTATTATTATTTATTTATATGTATATATGCAGGCTTTTGTAGTAATAAGGGTTGAACCCCGGCCCTTGCATATACCTGGAAGCATTCTGCCACTGAGCTGCATCCCAGTCTTCTTTAAAATTTTATTTTGAAACAGGACCTCACTAATTTTCCCAAGCTGGCCTCAGACTTGCCAGGTAGCCCAAACAGGCCTTGACCTTGTGTCCTCCTGCCTCTGCTTCCCAGGTAGCTGGGATTACAGGTGTGCACCACCACACCCAATCTTTCATTTTCCTTTTTTCAGGCAGGGTTTCACTTTAGTCTAAACTGACCTGGAACTCACTATGTAGCCCAGGCTGACCTCAAACTCAACAGCTATCCTCATACTTCAGACTTCCGAGTGCTGGAAAGAAAGGTGTGCGCCACCATGCCTGACTCAGTTGGTGATTTTTATGGCATGATAAGACCTTAATATTCCCAAAGAAACTCAACAATGTGGGAACATGCTTACTTGTGCCTTACATGTGTAGAAGCATTGCAGGCAAGTTTTATGGTCCTAAGTTATTGATACTTATGTTCCTTACTGTGACAGAAATGTTCTACTTTAGCATCTTCGTTGTCTTCTGTCTTTGCCTTATTTTGCTTTTTCTGTCTAGTTGCTGCCTCTGTCTTCCTTCTCTGGTCACATCCTGGCACCTGGCATTCTTGACATCGTCATCATTAAAGTATGAGGCATATTAGCATTTTATAAATAGGTTTTTAAAAACTCACTAAATTTGTGTGTCTAAGAGGGTTTCTCATTTCCTCCTCCCTTCAGACTGATTGGCATGGTTTTCTCGTCTTATTTTAGTAATTTTTACCATGGCCTGAAGCATCTTGAATGCACACACTGTCACTGAACTCGTTCAGACCTCTGCTTTGAAAGGTGATCATATTCATTTGGATGTAGAATTTTTGTGATGCTGGAAAATGAGTCATGTTTCTAGGTAGGCACACCCACGTTCTCTGTTGTGTGGTATGAGAAGCTGGAGCAGCAGGGGCTGTCATTCACAGTGAAAAGCCCAGCATGGAAGTCCCCAGGCCAGTGGTGACTCTGCCTGCCCAAGCGACTCCATCCTGTTGCTCGAGGCAGCTACACATTCACACCAGAGTCCACTGAACTGTGATCTGATGTGGGGCAGGCACACCTTGCATTCTGAAAAAAGAAAGGTGTCTTGTCAATGTTAAGCATTGTTAATGCTTTGTTAATGCTGTTAATGGCATTGTTAATGGATAGATCCCAGTGTCAACTCTACAGGTTTCTTATGCTTGTTTTTTTTTTTTTTTTTTTTTTTCACCTTGA
>PVHP010001397.1:96382-107536 GCA_004024765.1 Zapus hudsonius | reverse complement strand
GGCTCGAACCCAGGATCGGCGGGAACTGGGGTGGCCCGGGGCCCGGGAGCAGGAGCGGCACAGACGGGGAAGTGGCGTGATCCAGACCGGGACCCGCGGGGGAGCGGCTCGAACCCGAGATGTCGGGAACTGGGTGTTCCGGGGCCGGGAGCAGGAACTACCCAGATGGGGAAGCCGCGGGATCTGGACTGGGAGCCGCGGGGGAGCGGCTGGAACCCGAGATCGGCTGGAACTGGGGTGGTCTGGGCCCGGCAGCAGCAGCGGCTTGGGAAGCCGCAGAGAAAGGAGCGGCTCAGCCCGCAGGAGCAGGTCCTGCCAGCTGGGTTTTTTCACTCACTGCTTCCGATGCGTCCTCGAGATAGATTCAGGTTTCAGTCGGAAGACTCTTTTGCTGGAAGGCTACCGGAGTCAAGGACCTGGGTATTGCTTGCTTCCACGGCCTCTAGCACAGCTAAAAACCCTAACCTCTGTTCCCCCGGGGACACTGCGTGGCTTCTAGTTCACCATCATGAACCGGAAGTCTTCCCCATATGTTAATGTTTCTTTTTTCCTCTATTCTAAAATATTTCCTGCTTTTATGAAGCTAGGATCTTAGAAATTCCAATAATGGCAGTGGAGTTGAGGAAGGTCTTTGGGTAATGTGGTAGACTGTACTGGTTTCCCCACCTCTATTTTCCTGCACCATAAGTGCCTAAACAATAGCCCACATGCATATGTCAACATGTTCATTGAAACACTTGCTCTTATCTACCCTGAATCAAATATTTTTCCATTTGTAATACAAAACAGTTAATTACAATGCAGATTGTATGGGACAACCATGTAGGAGTAAAAATAAATAATTTGTGTTCTTTTTGTACTCATCATTTGTTGACTAATTAGTTTCTCTATGAGACACTAAGTGACTCTTATAAACACAAGCCTCCCAAGAATATAAAGGTTAATTTTAAAGTGATTATAAATATTCATTAACATTATAATTAATAGTTAGTTTTGCAATCCAAAAGTCTTCTGACATGCCTGCAATAACCTCTGTATATTAGTCCTGATATTTGGAGTTATTTAGGTTGTCTTTGTGTTACAGTCAATTGAATTTTAATATGAAATAGGAACAAAGGTAAAGATGTTATTACTCTGAAACTGTGTGTGTGTGTGTGTGTGTGTGTGTGTGTGTGTGTGTATCTGTGTGTGGGTACATGTGTGTGAGAGGACACACATACATATTGTATCCATGTATGCTGATAATTCATAGACTCATGTGGTCCTGAATTATAGAAATTGCTAGACTGGACATGTCTTGGAATAATATGCTAATTTATAGTGAGGTCTGTTTTTAGAAGGGACAAAAATCTTCTAGGGACAAGATATAAAATGCAGCCTGAGAAGTTCCCTTTCACAAAACATTCCTGAAAATCTGAGCGCTCTTAGATATCTACTATGAGCTCACCTTACATGACATGGATTTGTTAATAAATCTAAGGTATTAAAGTGTTAGAGGTTGGAGTTTTTGGAATTAAAAATTCTTGCAGTTATAAAGTTTTCTTTCAGTTGGTGCTCATGGTTAGAAGTGTCACATGGAATCTTTGTCTAATGATAGGTAAGTCATTGGAGTTTGGTGTTAATTTGGTCTTGGACCATTACAGTTTCAAGCCATTTTCACAGTCATTTAACTTTAGATATCAATATAGTTTATTGAATGTGAAATGAAGGAAGAAGTCAATAATAATTTTCAGAAGCACAGAATAGTCTCTGTCCCTCTCACCATACCCCATATGGATACATGACTAACATAGGTAATGGCTGTACAGTATTTCCATAGTTTTCGTTTTGACTTTAGGGATTCTTTATTGTTTTTTTTTTAAGCTTTATTGAAGGGTAAATTATCAAAAAGGAAGAAAGCTAAGATTCACTATAATTCTATGATTTCATTAAGTCTCTAGTTATATGAACTGCTGCATCAAATCCAGTGAATCTAAAATGAGATTCTGACAGTTCTTACCCATCCTACCTCATCTCCATTTTTGAAGGGGGTGGACTTAACATTTCGAGACATTCATATCATAAATGAACTTATTTGGACTCTATTTTTTACTTCATATTTAATATGCCAGATGTACTCTTAGTGCTAAGTTAAAATATATCCAAGAGTCCCACTGTATCAAGGGACATGTATCACCAACACTTCTTGCAAGTGTATTCCTTCCCTGCTCTTAGATTTTTGGGGTACATTTTTCTCAGTGTGCTCCCCAGTAGTACCTTTTCTCTCCACCAGTGGACACTCAGCCCAGCATCTAGAGTAGCTTTTAAAATGAATCTCTCTCATCATTGCTCAGAATCTACCAGTGTCTTTCACACTTCTCTCTCTTTATCCCTCCTATATCTCAAATTTTATAAAGTGACTGTTTCTCCTTGGTTCTTCTTTTCTCACAGGAAAGAATTCAGTATGAGAGACTCATAAAGTGTAAGTAGAAGACTATTTAACATTTAAACAATAAAAGCTAAGTACACTCCAGAGATAGATAGGAGTGGGCTGACCTAAGTGGATAGCAGCATACTGGGCTCTGAATTGTGGATTTTTCAGAAGCTTTAGTGAATATTTATGTGGTAGGTGGCATATTCATGAACTAAGATGGCTTTTTCCACCTCGTAAGTCAGGTGGACTAAATCTCAATTTTTAGGAAATTTGGTCTCATAACCCTCTTGAAAACTTCAAAGAGTAGGGGCCAATATCAAGGTATCGCTGATACTCTACTGGAGACGGGTCTCTTAAGGGCACAGGTCTTTCATTAGTGCACAAGTGTGACAATAAGATAAATGCCCTGGCAACACAGTTTCAAATCCACTCTGCAGCCTCGAGGATGTTTAACCATCAGAGTCCACAGCTTCTAAGATGCTAATGCTGTTTTCTTAGTTCTGTGTCACCATATTCCAACCCTAACCAGAATACATAGCTACCAAAGCACAGTTGCAGTTTTCTTAGGTTAACATATATCCAACTCGTGGCCTATCTGATCTAAAAATACATTAGTCTCCTGGCTACTTTAAGACACACATACACATTCCTTTCTGAAAGGTTACTTTCTTTTCAAATGACCACCCTATATGAAATTATATCCCATTTGCCCTTGAAGACAATGATTCATATTCGCTTTCTTAGCTTTGTTTTTTTTCATTGCATTTACTTTGATGTATATTTTATTTATTTTGTTTCTCTGATTACTTTCTATAAAAATGTATAATCTATAAGAACAGGAAATTTTATTTGTTTTTATTTCGAGTAAACAGGGCTTAGAATAGAAAAAGTACTCAATGAATATTTAAATTATTCCCTTAAATATATAAATGGTAGTTATGTGGGTTAAATCAAAATCAGTAAATACATAGTATAAATAAAAAAAACAATGTTATAATTTATTATCTTTAAAACGCAATGAATTTGGGGGAGTGGAGAGATGGTTCCACTGTTTAAGGCACTCATCTGTAATGTCTACCAGGTTTAATTTACCAGAACTCACATAAAGGCAGATTCACAAAGTCACTCATGAATCTAGCATTCTTTTGCAGCAGCTGGAGGCCCTGGAAAGCCCATTTTCTCTTTCTGTCATACTTCTCTATCTCTCTCCCTTTTACAAATAAATAAATAAAAATATTTTTTAAAAAATCATTGAATTTTCTTTACTTTTGGACAGTCATGTATATTTTTTAATATTTTTCTTTGACTCCTCCCCATTGCTACTCACCTTATTTATAAGCAGTCTTGGAAATTTTAAAGTTTATTTATATGAATATTAACAAATTCACGGAACTATGCTTATTTTATCAATAGAAAACCCATTATTGATCTCTCTAAATTTTTGGAATAATTGTTTTCTTTCCAGAAAAAGGTTATGAATGAGGGGTAAGGGATGGGGGGAAGGGAACGGCTTAAGATGAGGCCAAACCAAATTAGGTTCAAAAACATAAAATCCTCACGAGCAAACTGTAACCTACAGAGCAAGTAGTGGGTGTCAACTGGCAAGAGGGGCCATGAGTAGTAGGGGAGAGTGTCTAAGCCTGTGAATAATTAGATCAGTCTGATAACCCCTGGTCCCAGTCACCGGTTCCTTCCCTCACTGAGCTGTTGACCAAAGTGACCCATGAGGTTCCAAAAACAAGACGGAATTCTGTCAAAGCCTTTGAATGCCTTCCCCAGTCCTGAGGTCAAACCCTGTTGCTGAAGAAACCACAGAATGCCATATATCAGTATCCAGAGACCCTTCAAGGTCTGGAATGGTAACCATCCCCCATGTGGTAATTAGTGTATTGTTGGAAGGCACTGCACAAGCTGCCAGGGGAAGCTGATCAACAACAGCTGGGGTAAACAGAGACCACTGGCATGAAACACAGTCTGTGGCCATGAATAGGCTGACCATACCTCCTCCTGGGAGAGAACAGTGAACCAATTAAGGAGCACTCATGCAAAGGAGGAGCCTGGGCCTGGGGGAGACAATCAACAGCTTTTAAATTTGGCCAAATATTCCACTTGGGGAGGGGGAGCCCTTGACTAGAACTGGAGATTCAGGGCGATAGTCACCGGATCCCATACTCTTGGGCTCACAAGAAAAGATGCACTATGGGAGCGATTGATGGGGCGGCTACTAAAAGTAGAATCCTGATAATCCAGAATTGTGTATATTTGTTAACCTAGACTGATCTCACTCTCTGATAGAGAATGTGTTTGTATTTTTCAGGATGCAGGGAAAGATCTGTGGCCCATCTAATCCTACTATCTGACTACAGGCAGATAGTTTAGATCCTGGCAAGAGGTGAGCCACCACAACTATATCGTGGAGGATCCATATGGAATCCCGCAGAGAATGATGGGACGAACAAGAGACCCACAGCCACAGCCATTCAATCAACACAGGATAAGCCAGGGTGTCAGAAACCAACGATATTCAACACAAAGACCCCTAAGCTCACAACATTAAAGCAGCCTTAATACTCACCCACCACGACTCAGGGAACTGAGCGTAAGAGGGGGCGGAAAGATTGTGAGAGCCGTGGTGGGGGAGACTATCCAGAGGCATGGCACCCCTCAGTAACAACACACTTGGGCCAGGAGTAACAGACTGAGTACTAGGCTATCCATGGTCCCCTGCCACAAGGACTGATCCAGACGACCCACAGAGGAAGATATCCAGCTTATTTGGGATGGGGAAGGGGGACACTGGGGAATTGGGGATAACAACTCATTGTTTGCCCACTAAATAATGTAACTCATTATGGACAATAAATATATATTAAAAAAAGAATGTTCATAAGAACAACACTAGGCAGTGCATCATGATTCCTTTCTGACCACGGAGTTTTATCTCATTTAATATGTGGATGTGCCCATGAGATAATATCATGTGATTGAATATAGTCAGCATTTGCATCCAAAAGTCCTATGTGGAATATGTCCCCATGGCTTTACTAAGAAGAAAACAGAAAGTATGTCATTGTGATCTCAAGCATTGAGAAGGGACTCATCAGGATTCTGCTCTACACATTCAGTCACTTCAACCTTGAAACCCCAGCCTCTGTCTCCTCAGTTTAGCAAACTCTGGGTTCCTGCTCTCAGTTTTCAGATAATTAGCCAATATACTTCCAGTCTTTGATTGCCTTTTCTCTTTCAGGGATCACAACACTGCATTGTTGCTGTTCAATAGCAGAAGCTATTGCTTCTTATGTTTTTCTCAGTGTTTCCACTGAAACAATAAATCAGATTCCTAAGAGTAGAAGTTGATTGTTGTTTCTAAAAGGCGGGTGACTATTATCTGAACATAAACACACTTGATCTGTAACTAAACAAAATTCATATTTGTCAGATGCCCAAAGGCCAATGCATTTTATTGCTGGAAAAAAATCTAAGAATCTTTCCCTAAAGGTCAAAGAAAAAAAAAAAAAGGCTCTAATGTAGTCAGCCATATGCTACTGGGATGACTCTCCAAACCAGGCACAGTTTATGAGTAAAAAAGATTTATTGAAGCTACAGATCCAGGGGAAGTTCCATAACAGCAAAAAAGGCTGGTCCCCTATTATAGGTCCAAGAAGAAAGACAAACCCATCAACAACACCACACACATAAGCAAAATAGTGGGGGCAGGTGAGTGATATCTCCCTCCCCTTTATATAGCCTTAGGGCGAGGTTTCACAACCCTATTCTAGAATTAATGGGTTCCTGAGTCTCTGGAATTTCCCTCCTGCACTGACTGCCCAGGAAAGAAAGTTTGTTTTTAGTTTTCCTGAGCCTCCTTACATCCTGCCCCCTGCTTAAAGGGCTGCCTTCCTGTCAACAGTCTCAGAGACCCGCTCAAGATAATTAAAATATTTAAGTTGACAACAAAACCTACAGACTATTTTCTAAAAGGTCAAAAAGAAATGATGTATTGTTTTTCTAAGCCCTAATATTCATGCCTTTCCTATTACCTTATATATCTTTTGGTTATTTGTTAATTATCTTTTCTCTTTAAATATAAACCAGTTCCAGGCAGCATCATATAGACAAATATGATTGAATGCAACAATGATACTATATGCACAAAAGAAATGTCACTCATTTTAATTATTTTATCTTACTATCTGTAGAATAGAACTCTAGTTTCTTTATAGGTCAAAGTGGAGCAAGGTTCAAGTAACATATTTCCAACACTTTGAAAAGCATAAAATTACACATAAGCATAATGGGCCATTTTTGGACCCACTGGGATTAGTATTTCTTGCAAGCAAGATGACTGTGGGGAATGCAATTCTTGCATTTGGAAGTGGGTGCTTATGTGTTTCAGAAAATCCAGGCTCTTATATTCAGAAGTGCCCTGTCACTCCCTCTCCCCCCAAAAGCAATTTCAACTTGTCAGAATTCCTTGTGATTCTGTTAGTCTTTTAAGGGAAAGTATTATATAGTGATTTTTTTTGGCTTTAGAAACTGTCTCAAGAAAGAACAGAATCAGCACATGTGTTTCAGATATTTTTGATAGCAAGTCATGTAAGATTCATATTGATATCTTTAATATATAATTATGTTCATAAAATAATCTATTTTATGTCTGAAGCCATAATTTTGCTAAAAGCATCGTCCCCCTCTCACATTGTGTAAGACTGTGTTTCTAAAAAGTATTTCCATTTATATGAGAGGCGAATGGTCATTGGGAGACTAGAAGCATTTCATTTTCTGAGAATAGCATTTTACTTTTTCTTGCAACTTAAGTGTGTGGAAAGCAATGAGTATCTGCATTATGTTATATAAAGCTCAGAAGTTAATGTAATGCTAAGTTCAAAAGAGCAAGAGATGGTTTCACACAAAATCTGGTGAGGCTGAGGTGAAAATACCACATTTGCTCAGAGTAGCTGGCAGGGGGATATTTACCAAACAATACCCTAGAAGAAACACATCCTTTATCATAGCTCTCAGGCTTTAAGTCATTTTCTTTTCCTTAAAACAGAGAGAATCTTACAAATTCCATTGACAGCTGTTTCTCAAAAGTAGTTTTGAGCATTATGGAGGAGAATAAACAAGGCATTTCAATCCCCAAACACACCCACCCACACACACACCCACACACACACACACACACACACACACACACACACACACACACACAGGGCTGCTTCCTTACTAACTTTGTATATCCATTTTCAAGGACATTGCTTCAGAAACCTTTTCCCTGGGCAGGAATATGAGATGAGAACCACCACATTCCTCAAGAGGGCACTATACTGGGAATAGCACCATGGATGGGAGGCACTGCCCATCTTGCCTTCTCTAATGCCAGACATCTCCTATAAGCCATTGTTGCACTCAGCTTTCTCATTACTGCTACAAAAAACCCAACCAAAAGCTGCTGTGGAGGAATGGGTTTATTTTGGCTTATAGACTCAAGAGGAAGCTCCATCATGACATGGAAAACAATGGCATGAGCAGAGGGTGGACATCACCTCCACCACACTACTGCAAATAGTGGCAGGAATGTATGCCAAACACTGGCAAGGGGAAGCTGGCTTATAACCCCCATAAGCCCACCCAACAACAACACAGCACCAATGAGGTTCTAATACCCAAACTGCCATCAGCTGAGGATAGAGCATTCAGAACACATTTGTTTGTGGGGGACATTATAAACGAAACAATCACAGTACTCTGGTTCCTTACCCCCTGGAACTTCCATGGGGCTGCCTTGCATCTTACCACCCCTAATGGGCACAGTGGGGCCCACTTAAGCTGCCTGGCACAACCCAGGGCCAAGAGAAAGTGAAGCATGCTGTGGTGTCAGCTAATTGGGTTGGCTTCCCCTTTGCTTTTCTTTTGCCAGGCTCCAAGGGGCTGGTGCCAGGATTCTGTGATAGGATCAGGCTAGGTAAGCTATTTACACCCCAAGCAAAGCTGTATTCAGGAGAGACATGTACATGACTCAGCCTAGGGGTAGAATTGCCCACCCCTGGGACAAGTTTAGTTGTCTTCACCTGCACCCTATCATGCATAATATCTCGAGCACTGCATTTGGATTTTTGTCAATGTTGTCCTTGGGGACTCCAGCTCTACACAAATCTCATCACCACCTTTGAATGACCAGACAAGACTCCTTTGTCTGCATGACCTCTCAATTATCTCTTCTTGATTGCTTTAGCACAGTATGGACATGATTTATCAACTTTGTCTTATTCTCTCCATCCTCACTATCTGACTCCTCCCACAGGTTCTAAGATCCCTTAAAGGTCTCTTCAACGTCCATCTAATTTGAGTTTTCTTCACCTTTGACCAGCTAGTCCTAAGAGATGGAAACCCATCACTTCTATCTCATCTTCTCTTTTATCCAACTTACTCTCCAGATCAGAGGTCAATGCAGTAGACTTTCCTACATTTCCCCCTCCCTTTGCAATACCTTCTTTATTACAAGTCATCACTCCTCCCAAGCTCATCTTTGTTTCTGTTCCTTAGCCCAGTTTTGGTAAGCCAATGAGTTTATTGGGATTCATATAGAGGCAGGTAAGGGGTTGCTTATAGGAACATCAGATGACTCAAAGGCAGCTGCATCACTGGAAAGCACACTGAGGCCTTAGGGTGGAGTCTGGCAACCCTTTCTTCGACTTGTTGGCTTTCTGAGTTTCTGGAACATCCATCTCCACCCGCCCCACACACCTCAGAAAGGAACGTTTCAATTTCTAATAACCGTAAACTTAGGGGTGGTTGTGTGTCTATTAATTTTCAGGTCTCCCAGATTTGACTTCCTGAATCAGAGCCTCCTTCCTCTCTTCAGGAGAGAATACTTCAATTCTGAAGAATCTGCTATACAATAGGTAGTATCACTCAAATGACAGAATCATATAACTATAGTCAACCACTTAATACCCTCACATGAGGCACTAAAATTAACTTACCTATGAAAAGCAAGCCACATCTAAGCCACATCCACACTGTGTCATAAAGTCTAAATCACAGATGAATTCTCTTCCAATCACACAAAATCTAATACATGTTTAGATTTCCCATATAGAATTTCACGGGGACGTTACACTAGGTTCACTCAGGTTTCTGTCTTGGCCCTATATACATGTACTCATGTGTACACACACAACTCCAAGCACTCTTGCTGGTGTCTTGAACATATGAAGAAAGGAAACCATGACTACTATAAGATGAGTGAACAATAAAATATTCTTGGATCTATATCTATAGATGTGTGATATATGATTTATCTTTAATATGGCCCAAGGGAGGGAAGGCTGTGCAGAATCAGGAACATGCAGTTAATCTGTGTTGGATTTGGGATGTCAAGCATGTGCTTTCACTTGTTGCTTCTTACTTGAATGACAGGTGTTCATTGTTCCACCTTCTCCACTTAATCTCAGTGCAGACACAGAATCTTTCTCAAAACGTCAGTCCAATTGGCTACTAAATAATCAACCAGATAAACAAAAAGAAATGATTTACCATAGGCCAGGGTATATAGTTAACATTTTCACTCATTAAGTACCAAGGAATATGTTTACACACAAAGCAATAATTGAAAACTTCTTGCATGATAATGACATACTATGCACTTAATTATGTCCTCAGGGATCCACTTGCTTTTATTTGGATTCCATATGAATTATTTAGGACTCACTATATATTTTACTTCATAGAGCATGAAAAATCCCCAGCTAACAGTTTATTTTATGCATAGAATGTAAATTAATCGAAGTCCTTCTGAAATGATAGAAATGTATACTGCAAAGAGACAGCTATCCTACATTTCCAGGCCCAATACAGATCCCCAAACTGTACAAAGTGGGTGGACACTCACTATTCTTCAGAATTGGTGCTTATAAGGAAACAGGTATTTGAAGTCAAAGGGCTCCTTAAATTCAGTGCTTTGACACTGAATTTTTGTTTTCGTCATCCTGTCACAAATAGTGACAAAAAGAGTTTTGAGCTCTAAGTTAAACATCGGGAAACTTAAACTTAGAAAGTTCTATAAGAAACTTAATCTCTTTAGTGGCACCAATCACAGCTCATTTGCCAATCATGATATACAAGCAGGAGAGTTGAAAGGGAAACCTGAAGAAAAGCCTTTGGCAAGGGAGGAAATCACAATGCATGGGAAGGAGAATAGGCATGTTAGCCATACAAAGAGACAGAGACATGAGACATGAGAACCAGCAGACATATGAGCCATAGAAATCAGTAGGGATGTGACCCACGGGGACCAGAGGGATGTGAACCATTGTGACCAGGAGGGATATGAGCCATGAAAATCAGTAAGGATATGAGCCATGCAGTGAGAATGGGAACCAGGGAGACAACACAGAACAACATAAATGAGGTGTGTATATCATGAAGACACAGAGGGATGCGAGCCATGGAGGCAGGAAGGGAGGTGATTCTAGAAGAGGGACATAGATATGAGTTATGAAGTCCAGCAAGGAAGTGAGCAATGGAAACAAAGGAGGGATGTGAGCTTTAAAGATCAGAGTTCTGAATTTCTTACCTTCAATACTGTTGATATTTAGGGCCTGTCATAGTCAGTCACATGCTGCTGGATGAACCTCCAAACCAGGCACGGTTATGGTCCTTTCACAGGTCCAAAGAGAGAGAGAGAGAGAGAGAGAGAGAGAGAGAGAGAGAGAGAGAGAGAGAGAGAGAGAGAGAGA
>PVHP010001397.1:0-96282 GCA_004024765.1 Zapus hudsonius | reverse complement strand
GAGAGGCCACCCATTCTGGAGGAAAGGCTCACTCTGGAGGTGAGACCTCCTCATTTCCTTCCTATAAACAACCTCAGAGACCCACCCAAAATTATTGTGGATTAATAAACAGGTTAAGTTGACAACAAAATTTAGCCATCACTATCTTAGAATGGAAATGACCACCATGAGAGACCACTTGAAAGGAAAAGCTCTAATAGAAAGAAAGGGACCCCCAAGCTCCAGGCTATCTCCCAAATGGGAAAGAGCGAAAGGCAAGATCAAGAATAGGGTTTTAAGGGGAATGTCCAGCATGGGGGAAGGGGCCAGGTGGTCACATAGCTCTCAGCATCAAGAAGGACAGTGCCTCCAGCCAGAAAGAGACAAGGCAGGTGGGGCCTTTATCTCCTGTTCAGGAGGCAGGCTTTGCTTTTGGTGTTGAAACTTCCCTTGAGGCTGGTTGGGGGAGGGGACCTGAGTGGTGCCTGAATTCCAACCTAACACAGGGCCCCAAAATTATGGGTCATGTGGGTCTGTCCTATGCATTGATATCACTAGATACCAATAGTATCCGCTACCCCAAATATGGCTAATAGAAATGTCTCCAGACATTGACAAGTGAACCTTGAGAAGCAAAATCACCAAGAACTTCATAATGTCATAAACTATATTAGAAGTGTTAATGTGACAGAGACAACTTTTAAATAAGATATTTCTTAATTAATTATATCTGGAAAGTTTGACGGTTAATAATCTTAATTTAAAAGGCTCTAGAATCACCTAGGAACAAATACCTGGGCATACAAGCGAGTAATTTTCTACATTAGGTTAATTGAATTAGGAAAACCTGCCCTAACTGTTGGTTGTACCATCCCATGGGCTTGAAGTTCCAGACTGAAAAAGAAGACTGGGCTCAGCACCAGCACTGTTTCCTGACTGAGGCTTGATTGTGGCCAGCTTCTTCATCCTCCGGCCATCACGCCTTCCTCCATCAGGATGGCTGTGTATCTTCAAATTTTACACTGAAATAAACTCTCACTTAAGTTGCTTTCTGTCAGGTTATTTATTTTTCAGCAGCAAATTAATAGAGAGTTTAAATTTTATATTTACTATTTAACAATTTCATACATGTGTAGATTGTATTTTGATCATATGGGCCCTCTATTACGCTCTTATTCATTCCCTTTACTCTCACTGAAGCTTGATTTTCTTCCTACTACTTTGTATACCATCATAAAACTTGCTACAATGCATCTAATTACTGACAATAAAATTTAAAAAAAAAAAGAATATCATGCAAGGCCCAGTGTGGTGTTGCATGCCTAGAGGCAGAGATAGGAGGATTGCTGTGAATTCTAGGCCAGCCTGGAACTACAAAGTGAGATCCAGGTCAGCCTGGGTTATAGTGAGACCCTACCTCAAAACAACCAAAAGAGGGATAGAGAGATGGCTGAGCGCTTATGGCATTTACCTGCAAAGCAGATGGACCCAAGTTTGATTCCCCATTACCCACAGAAAGCCAGGTGCACAAGGTGGTGAATGTGTCTGGAGTTAGTTTGCAATGACTGGAGGCCCTGGCACACCTATTTTTTCTCTGTGTCTGCCTCTCTCTCTCTCTCTCATTATCTCTCAGATAAATAAATAAAACATTTTTAAAATAAATAAAACACTTTGAGTGTTGAACTTAATCTAATATTAATCATAGAGCATCATTTCTTTTCTCCTTGTTCTTAATTTCTAGTACTGAAAAGAAATATATAAACATTAGACAAAATTATTAAATAAATATGGTACACTACAAAACAAGAATACCTACAAAAGAAACAGAAAACGGGGAATTGGCCAGGGAATCAGATATATATTTTAAAACAAGGAGATTGTTTTCATATAAGATTGAAGGACTAGGAAATACATTTGATAGAAATTTCACATTTTTCTTTTAATTGCTTATTGAGCTAATAGAAGTGGTGATAGTAAGGATTCCTCATATTTTCCTTTCTGTAAAGTAAATATTTATTGAAAAATCAATTAATTTTCTGGTACTGTCTTGAAATACATTGATGATCAAAATAAGCATGCTATCCACCCTCATTTTATAGACTCAAAAGTGTTGCCATCACACACTCACAGCGTAGATATAAAGCCATACCTTAGGTGACTTACTAGGAATAGGCAGGCAGAACAGTGATTCATAAGTCAGAGTTGAAGGACACCATTTTCCAACTGCTAGGGTCTCTGGGTTAATAAAACAGGAATATTTAGAAAGCCGCCATCAGAGGACAGGAGTAACAAAGGAAATTTCTAGCATGATGCAGAAAATGGACAGCAGAGGGCTAAGACTGTATCATGAAGTAACCTCCTCCCAACGTGGACTATGAGCAACTGCAGAGGATTGGAACCTTAGCTTAAAACAAGCAGAATGCATTAGAAGATATGCACCCCATTCTTAATACTGAATAATTTATGCAGTCACAGAGGGAGGGACAAAGACAAAAGGAAATACAATCAAGAAAGCAAAAGAGACTCAGGAAGCATAACTAATATTGAACATTTCACTGCAAGAACCTTGTGGTATGCATGTTATGTAAGTGCTTATTGGAAAGAATCTTTCCTAAGCAATTGACCCAGGCAGGGACAAGAAACCATGTAAAATACTCTACTAACTTGGTAGGGTGGCAGGTCTATGATGAAGGTCACTGCATGTGCATTCTACTCTGTGAACATATGACAAGTGTCACAGGACTAACCAGAAGTGATAAACGCTGAGTTAGAACGAATCTACAGATTTCAAGCAATTCCCATCAAAATGCCAATTATAGTTTTTATAGAAATAGAAACACAATCTTAAATCATATAAAGCCTTGGATAGTCAAAACAATCATGATTGAAAAAAAAAAGGTGGTTGAATTATCACAATACCTCATTACCTCATTTTCAATAATTATACAGAGCCATATTAACAAAGAACACTGAGGTCCCTGCACAGAAACTGGTACATAGATCAATTGCATGGGCTAGAAGTCAACAGATTAAACCCTCACAGTGACAGTGACTTGACTTTTGCCAGTGATGTCTAAAATATATTCTCAAGAAAGGACAGACTCTGCAAATAATGGTGCCATGAAAACTGAATATCCAAATGTAGAAGAATGAAATATGATCTCAATCTCTCACTCTTTGTAAAAATCAATTCAAAAAATATAAAGTATAAAGTATAAAGTATAAAGTAAACCTACATTGAGATACCATTTATACTTTATATAAAATATAAAATATATATAATATATAAAATATATTATAATATATAAAATACATATAATATATTTTATATATTATATATTATATATATTTTTATATTTATATTTATATATATATATTATATATATATTTTTATATAATATATATTATATATAATATATTATAATATATAAAATATATAAAAATATATATAAAATATATACTTTATATAAAATATAAAGTATAAATTATAAAGTAAACCTACATTGAGATACCATTTCATTTGAGTCAGACTGTCAGTTATTAAGAAAACAAATACTGGTGATGATATAGACCAAAGGAAATCTTTGCATATTACTAATATAAATATAAATAGCCAAGTCACTAGTCAGAATAAAATTTCCTTAAAATTTTGCAATAAAACTACCCTACCTTATAACCCTGCCATATAATTACTGGGTATATATCTCTAAGACTCTAAATCAATATACCACATTCATGCTTATTGCAGAACTATTTATAATATCTAAGTTATGGAATAAACTTAAGTGTATATTAATATATGAATAAAGTATTCAAATATAATATATGCATGCATATATACACAAGTGTAATTATATATATATATATATAAATATATATATATATATATACATATATGTATGTATAAATGTTTTATTCAGTCATGAAGGAGAATGAGATCATGTTTTACTGCAAAATGGCTGCAAGTAGAGATCCTTTTATTGTTAAATAATCCAGACTCAGAAGGATCACATTTTATGTGTAACCTAAATAAATAACGGGAAAGCAGAAGAGGGACTGAGGCAGAGGAGATGAGCAGAAGTAGGGAATGATGGTGAGGGAGTGAAAAGGGGAGTGTATGGGGATTGGGTTTGGACAAAGTACATGACACAATTAAGGAATATTGAGTTTATGAAACCCATCGTTATCTCCTATGAATATAGAACAATAACAAAAAGAAAAATGTCATGATATTGGTTTTGCTCTTTTCCTTTAAGATGCAGTAAAACAATTATCAAATAATCATCAAAGGATTTATTTCAGTTGGGCAGGTTTTTCTCAGGCATAGAGTAGAACTGACTTGTGTTGGGTCAGGACTCACAGAACCTGTCTGGTCTCCAGGATTTTTAAAAAGGCTGATGGTAGAGTCGAGGACAAGAGCTGTGGTGTGAACTCAGGGTCAGTCTCTCTCGTTGGCAGCCTTGATACAAAGAAGTCAGAAAATGCCTTTTATTCTTCTAGCCAAAAATAATTGAATAAATGTCATTACTCATGTTTTCATTGCCAATTGAGAACCAAGGGAGCATGTGTTTGATTACATTTTATGAGTTTTGTTTCATATTTATTCCATTAGGGTCCCCATTGCATTGTCAGTAGTGACACCATGCTACTTCTGTGTTTTTACATTTTAGCCAATTGTTAAATCTGTAATCTCCATTTTATCCTCCCTTTTGATTGATGGAACTTGAAGAACTTCCCAAAACTAAGAGGAAATCATGCCAGGACTCATCAGAAAATTGTTTCACATATGGAGAAGCTAAGAGAGGAGACTGTTCTTGACTGGTTCCCAGGAGCTAGTGAGAGGAGACTTGTGTAAATACACATGTATGATCCCTCCTCTATAAAAAAAAATGAAGGCCAGCCTAGTATTAAGAATAGAGTCTTTTATGGCTTCCAAATATTATACTTAGAGTTTTGGATCTTCATAATGTTCTGCCTGGCCAAAGTTCAAGTTTGAATAATATGTCAAAGCCCAATGTGCTAAGGAACACTGAGACATCTATACTCCTTTGTGAAGTGGGTGTACCAAGGGAAATTTGAAGACAGGAAACAAAATGAATTGTTTCAGCTAGCGCTGACAACTTAAACCTCCTCCATGCTCCTCTACATATGCAATAATCTTACTTTTTCTTTCTTCTGGTTACACAAGACCAAATATTCCTTTATTATTCATTCAAATTCCTTTATTAAATGTAGCACTATTGGGCTGAAGAGATGGCTTAGCGGTTAAGGCATTTGCCTGCAATGCAGAAGGACCTGAGTTCGATTCCCCAGTGCCCATGTAAAGCCAGATGCACAAGAGGGCTGAAGGCCCTGGCGTGCTCATTCTCTGTCTCTCTCTGTCTTCCTCTTTCTCTCTCTCTCTCTCAAGTAAATAAATAAAATACTTTAAAAAAATGTAGCACTATAATCTAATTTAACTACCTTATAATTTCAAAAGGTACTAAAAGAGAGTATTTTTCTTTGACAGGCATACTTTATACTTTGCTTTTACACTGTGTTTCTTAATTAAAATGTTTCTAAATAACAATTCTATATAGTGCTTTGTAATTTAGAAATACTTCTTTGAATAGCCCAAGATAATTTTGTTCTGGATCAACAATTTGGATCCAACTGTCTACAACAGGTTTCTGATAAGTCAGTCAACCTTGTGGAATCTTCATAGGCATGACTTTTGTTTTCTTGGTAATTTCCATTCCAATGATCTTTAAAACTTGATATAAAAAGCATTAAGATCCAAGAATATTGAAAAGTATAAGTAAGAAAATCTTGTCCTGTCACAAAGCTGGAGTAATTTTTTTCCATAAAGTTCTATTTTATTCTGCACCATTTTAACTTTTCAGATAAAAATCTGAATATATTTGACAAATGTCATGGATACAGAAAAGATGAGTAGCTCCGTGATACCAAAAACAGACCAAGAATGGCAGGCCTTTTATTAGTATGAAAGCGTGGCATTTTAAACGTCCTGGAACAATAATAGATGGTTCTTTAATAAATGCTGATGGAATGATTGATTATTCTAACAAAAATAGAATTAAACTTTGAACTCAACAGGAGAATAAAGTTGAACTCTAATTCTTAATTTGAGTGGTATGAGAAAGAGAAACTCATCATTGAAGTGCATAACACACTGATGTTTCCTGTCTATGTAAGGCTTGAATCAGGAGTTATAAGGGAGTCTTGTTACCTTAAAGGTTTTTACATGGTTTAAATTATTTACAATGCACCATAAAATAGTAAAATGAATCCATACTCACAAATACTTCTTTGGGGAGTTAATTCTATGCAAGTAAATACCATCATGAATAAAAGGAACAAAGAAAAGACAGTAGGAGAACTTCTGAGTGGAGAAATGGACAGGCCTCCAGAGAACGCAATTTTCTCAGAGGTGATGATAGAAAGAAAACAAAATTTATTTTTAGTTGATTCATACCATAATCAAAGTTAAAAGACAAATAACTAGTTAAAAGGAGACCTTTGTGCATGCACTCAGAATTCCTTTGATTCTTTGTTTACTAAATTGCATGGCAAACTCCAGGGAACTGTCCAACACCTCTGTTTGGGGAAAAAAATGACCCTCATCTTCAGTATCAGGTGTTTTCTGTGTTCTAACTAAGGTGATATTAATGATGATATTTACTTCCAATGAACCAGGATCCTTGTTTTTTAATTAATATTTCAAGCTCCCTGTTGTGTGGTGTTCTTTGAGCAAAAACACCTTTATCATCTTCATGAAAAGCATCTATAATCGCTCATCAGAGACCCTTAACATTGGATTTATTGATGTTGCCCCTTAGTATAAGTGGTGTGGGGATTACCAGCGGGTCACCTGATATCTTAAGTGCCTCCTGTGCCAGTATGTAGTAACAAACCTTGTCTTGTGGTCTACGGAGGTGACAGACTATCAAGGGGCAAAGATACTTCATTCTTACACATTTGGGAAGGTCATCTTCCATGATGGAGGGAGACTTGCCCATGTTCTATAAACAAGTCCATTAAAGTCATTGCTCCACCATGTTAGACTTTGATCAGATGTTGGTGCTCTACCTGTGGAAGTCAATGTTCACATCTCCCACCACACATAGATCAGTAGTATCCAAAATCAAACATAGAAACTAAGGATCTGACTTTTATAACTTCACAAAATTCAAATTAAAATAGTCTCACATCCACCAAGGTAACTACTTAGATCAAGTCTCCATTTGCCTGCTTTGTATAGAAGATAGGCATGTAATTTGTAGTAAATATAGGTTCACATTCAAAATTCTCAACAAGGCAATTTCTTATGAGTTGGATCTATTATGTACAGATTTAGATGTGAGGAGATAATAAAAAATAATGATCACATACTGACTGGTACTCTTTTCTAAATACCTATATTTTTATGTTGACTAATTCTCAAAACAGCAAGGAGGAAAGAAGTTATATAAAAATTCTTATTCTAAACTGAGCCTGTGAAAATCTTAGTGACTTAATGAAGTACCATAGCTACTAAGAGATGAAGTCACTATTTCAATGCAGGCTGTCTAATTGTAGCATTTAGCACTGACATTTCTAAACAGTGACTATTCAAGGGGCTTGCTACAAGCCTTCTCTTCTAGGCCTTCCTCCCCTGCTCCTCTGGAACCATCTTTGATAATATAAATAGCATAGATATTTGCAAGAGGATTGCAGAGTAGCTGAGAGAAACCACAACCCTTTCTCCTTTTGGACTAGCTGTTCCTAGGTCCTGTTTTCACTCCTTTCTTACTTTTTTGCGTTTCTAATTTTTTATTTACTATTTCATTATGGGACTATGCTGGGAAATGTTGAAAATCTACATATGATACATAATTAATATCATAAATGTGAGTAGAGATGATAAATGTAAGCTGACCACTGACGTTGTATTTATAAGGAGAAAGTGGCTTTACAGTGCTCCAGAACATTCGTAGCACTGAGAAAATCACACATATGATACAATGAATGAATGAATGAACTCTCAGTAATAAGATGCAAAAGTGTTGTATCTTGGCAGACACATCAATGAAAGATTTTTATTTTTTCTCATCTTGCATGTAAAACCTATAATAATGAAGGAGATATAAATCGTAACATATATTTTTAAAGAAAAAAATTTTCAAAATTAAAATCCAATAAATTCAGCTTATAACTCAACATTTGGGGGGAGATGGAGAGTTTAGTAATCCAAAGGAAGTAGATGTATAAAAATCATAAAATCAGAGCAGCCATAAACCAAATAGGAAGATAAAGCAGACAGCATTTGCAATAAGTATATTAGTGAAAACAATGGAAATGCAAAGAAATTCTAGGAACATTGATCAAATGAAACAAGACAAGTCATTTAAAATGCACAAGAAAAGATCAAATGAAATAAGACATAATCAAGCAACACTCATATTGAAAAAAATGATAAGAAACATAAGGTAGAATAAATGTTGAAAGAAATAGGTAAAGCTTTGAGAGAATACCCAAAATCATGGCCGCCCTCAGTAGCAACACTCTAAGGCTGGCAGAACCAAGCTGTCTCTTAGGCTATTCATGGTCCCCTGCCCCAAGGACTGATCCAGACGGCCCACAGAGGAGGATATCCAGCTGATAGGGGATGGGGAAGAGGGACATTGGGGAACAAGGGATAATAACTTATTGTCTGCCCATTAAATAATGTAACTCATTATGGACAATTAAAATAATTATTAAAAAAGTAAATGAATCAGAGCACAAGTAATATATAAGATCAAAATTTACTTAATATAATATGCAGAAGTATTTTAAGGGATCAAGAGCCATTGTGACTGTAGAAGACTTCATGGAGTCATTGTCATTCTGATAACCAAGATGGCTGCAAAGAGACTCAAGTGAGGACAGCTTATACAGTGTGTGTGCTCTGGACAAGGGATGGGGCAAGAGAGTAAGACATCTGCTTAGAAAACTGAGAGCAATTTAAAACTGGTGCTTATTTCTGGGATTTTCTGTTTAATAATTTTTAGATCTACATATGCTCAACCTTGTCAGTGCCAAGTATGCAGATGCAATATGTGAACAAATGAAATAGGTGTCCTAATAATGCTTTATTCATAAAAATATGTGGCAGGCAGGATATGTTGGCCCATAGATTGGTGAACTCTAGTTGATAATGGTAGAAATCTTCCAACTCTGCTCTTTCCCTGATCTATCTTGAGCCTTGGTTCTAAGGTACCAATGTAACTGGGGCAAAATTTTTCCTGCAATATTTTTATTATGTAAATGTATAATATCATCCTGTGGCTCAAGTTATATTTTAACATTTTTAGACATACAGATGGTCAGGTTGGTGCTACTTTGTTTTACCTTTGCCTATTCTGTTTTAACCAGCTTTAGGTTTATTCTACCAACACATTTAAACATCTTTTGAAAGCAACATATACCAGTATTTTTAATTTTTAATACTTGGTGAGATTTTTTTCTTTTCTTTCTTTTTTTGTTCTCTTCTTGTTTTCCACAGAGGAAATAACAAAAACAAAACATTTATTTTTTCTGGCATTAACTGATAGATTGTTTTTTTTTATGGGAGTTAACCAGGACTTAGAAATCAATCTTGTTCATAAGTGATACTTATCTTTTCTCACATCTTTTTGGATTGCTTCCCTTACTATCTGGGGATTTCATCAAAATCTGTTCTCAATGTATTTTGAGGTCAATGCTCCCAGGTATGAAAGCATGGACATATTTATATAATAAGCCCTGATTTTTAAAAATGTTCCAACTAGACATAAAGTTGTAAGCTTGAAATTCTCTTCCTATTATTCTATAACAATTGTATATCACGACCATCTTGAATCTGATATGGGGTCAAGACACATAATAGGAAGCACTATGATGACATTTCATTTCCAGAAAAAAAGTTTGAATTTTTACAAGAATTAATTACAGTCTCCTTTTTCATGTGCTCTTGCTCACTTATGAATCTAATAATAACCACATTTCTTTATCAGAGATGTGAACCTCCTATCAATATGGATAACATACCAGGCCACCCAACACTTCCATTTTTTCCCTTAAAAGCATTTTTTTTCTGGACTCTCGTACCCTACTTTGCCTGACTTGATTTGAGAACACATTGTTTTCTCATCCTTACCTTCCCCTTCCCCTGAGGTTGGTCATTTCTATAGTTTTACATTTGTGATGGATTTATACAACTTCTATGCTCTTTATTGTTTTACTCATGCATTCCTTGCAAAACACAGTTTTCTTGAAGTAGAAAACTCCCTGAATAGAGAGCAATGTGAAATTTGTGTAAATATGCATGTGTGTTTGAGTATGTGTATAATTAAATATATGTCCATAATTTTATACTCATATTTTCAACAATATCTAACACAAACTGTGCATTGTAAATTCTTTTCCATTTCCTTATTAACATCTGTTTCTATAATATTGTCAACCCAGGCTCTTATTATTGATTGCATATTAAACTTATTTACTCAAACCTAGAATATCCATAAAATAGATTTGCTATTACTAATATATAATGCTTTGAACAAACTGAACCACTGAGGATATAATGTTTATTTACAGTTCATTCTTCTATTTGGCCTTAAAAATATTACTTTCTAGTGGATTTACCATAATGAGCTCTGTGCTTTCAGTGAGTTATTATTTTAGTGAATTTAATTGTTCTTTTTCTATTTTGCTTTCACTTCTCTACCCTATCCATAGTGACTTGAATAATTTATGTTGTGGTATGAATCATTTATATCAATATAAGGGTCAGAAATATGTAAGAGGTAGTAGTCAGAGAAGGCTGAGTTCCTCCTAAGACTCCATCTATAGTTAAGTTTCTATTTCATAGACTCAGTTTCCATGCTCAGCCTTTCAGGTAACTGATTTCATTATGTTTAGGGTTAAGTCTGTGTTTCTATTTGCCTAAGAGAGAAGATATATACATGTTTTGTTGTTCTCTTTTATTATTATTATTATTTTTTATGATCAGACTCTTTTCTCTTTGTTTTCTTTATATGATACTAGACAAATTATTAATTCAATAGCAATTCAATATCATCTTCATACTTTTAAAGAATCATATTTATTTCTCTTAACCATTTTCCTATGTTTGAGCCAAATATATTATAAATACATACAATATTGTAGTGAACACATTTATAGGTGTATAATTGTGAGTAAATTAAGAGACATGGAAAACCAGGCATGGGAGCACACCTTTAATCCCAGCACTTGGGAGGCAGAGGTAGGAGGACTGTTTTGAGTTTGGGCCATCTGAGACTAGATAATGAATTCCAAGTCAGCCTGGGCTGGAGTGAAACCCTACCTTGAAAAATCAAGATATATGTGTGTGTGTGTGTGTGTGTGTGTGTGTGTGTGTGTGTGTGTGTGTATATATATCTTGTATGTTTTTTGCATGTGTGTGTAGTATGTGACTCGTGTCTATGTGGTGTGTGTGTGTGTGTGTGTGTGTGTGTGTGTGTGTGTGTGTGTGGTATGTGTGACTGGTGTCTATGTGTGTGGTGTGTGCGTGTATGTGCTTGGACCACACAGAGGACAGAGGAGTCTTCCTGTTGTCCTCCTTCTAATTTTCCATTTTGCTTCCCTGAGATGGAAGTTCACTGAACTCTAAGTTCACTGAACTTAGAACTGTCATATATTTATTTACTTATTTTTTAAAAAATATTAATATATTTATTTGCATGCAGAGAGTAATAGAAGAAAGACAGACAGAGAGAATGTGTGTCATATCAGGGCCTTCAGCCACTGAAAATGAACTCCAGATGCATGTGCTGTTGTTCATCTGTCTGTTACGTGGGTACTGGGGAATCAAACTCAGGTTCTTAGGTTCTGTGGGCAAGCCCCTTTGGTCAGACACTATCTTTCAATCTGCTGTCTCTGTTCCCAACAGGACTGGGTTATAGGTAGTTTGTCACTGCTCAGGAATCTACATGGGTCCATTGGAAGCAAACTCCAGGTGAATCAGGCTATGCAGGAATATCCCTAGCCCTTCTTTCTTATATTTTTTACAGGTTTCTATATAAGCTTTAATAGCAATATGTTTAGCTCCATAAAAAGATCATTGGTAATTTATTTGGGATTTAATTATCCTTATAAACTAAATAAACAGTGTTGAGATATCTATACTGCTCATGCAGTACTCTATGCAAGAAGAGGGAATACCTTTCTACTTTATTTCTTTGGATCTTTCTAAATTACTGGTTAAGCAAAGTGTTAGCCTAAATATTTTATATTTTTTATTGCCAAGAGTGTTTTTGTTATCATCAGGCCCTCTAACTCATAATTTTCCATAACTAAGCAAATTGGAGGGCAGTTGTTTTAATGAAGATCTCATATATCAGTATGCATACATTTTTCTTCTTAGATTATCCAGAATCTCCCCAAAGCCATTCTTAGGTCTGTTGACAATAATTGAGATAATTGGTTTGCTATATTCAATGCCACAATAGTGAAAGAAACTAAAATTTTAAACATTAAATTGATGATATATATTTCTATTTTTTTCATTCAAGTGGCCTGTCTAATTCATATTCTCAACTCTAACAAATTACCTAAGCAAAGAAAACTCCAGAGATGTCTCTATCTCCCCTGCTAACTAGGGCTGCTGCCAGGACATTATTTCTTCAGTGACTTTTATTGCTTGCATTTTTGCAATATTTTTCAATGAATTTAGTGTTTACCTTTCAGAAATTAAATATTCTCTTGTTTCTTATGTATTGCTTATACCATTCAGGTTTTATTTTTCAATATGAAGATTAGCATATGAATCAATTAGCCAATCAATCAAGAGGAAAAGGGAGAAGGGCAAAAGGAAAGAAAGAAGGGAGAGGTTGAAGGAGAGTAAGAAGAGAGCTGAAAATTTTGATTGTCCATTTTATGGAAACTTTAGACACAATCAGATTGACTGTTCATTTTACAAATTATTTTAATGATTTCCCCCTTTAAATTCTTTATGTCTTCAAAGTTTTGTTTATGTATTTTTTATTTATTTGAGAGAGTGAGAGAGAAAGAGGCAGATAGAGAGAAGAGGCTTGCCAGGGCTCTAGTCAAGGCAAATGAACTCAGGACATATGCGCCGCCTGATGCATCTGGCTTTACATGGGGACTGGGGAATTGAACTCTGGTCTTAGGCTTTGCAGGCAAAGGCCTTAAACTCTAAGCCATCTCTGCAGCCAAATTTTTTTCTGCCTTGTATGTGTGGTATGGGTGGTGGTGTGTCTGTGTGTGTGTGTGTGTGTGTGTGTGTGTGTGTGTGTGTGTGTGTGTTCATACTTGTATGCCTGAAATCTAGAAAATCCCATTGGGTGTCTTATGCTCTCACTCTTCCACATTGTTTCTTTGAACTTGGAGCTGCCTCTTGGTTTTGTTTTATTCTCCAGTAAGCCTGGCTGATCAGCACGCCCTTGTGAATCGCCTGCCTCTATCTCCCCTAGGACTGGGGTTACAGGTGTGGCACCACATCTGGGTTTTAGCACAGGCGCTGACAATCAACTCAGGCCCATTCAGGCTCTCTTCCATCTCCCCAGTCTCCAGGCTTTGGATTTTTTAGGCCAGCTCTTGCTAGGTGCTCCAGGCTGGCCTTGAACTCAAAATCTTCCTCCCTCAGCCTCCAACTGCACCACCACAGCTGGCTCTTGAATATCTTCAAGCATATACAGCTTAGTGTTTTACACTATCATTGCTTCTTTTCTATGAACACTAACTTAAAACTCATTATTTCATACTATTGTATCCTTTGTTTCAGGCAACAGTATTTTGTGTCTTCATTAAGTTTGTTTTCACCTTTATCTGTTTTCTTTGATACTATTTTATTGAAACTGTAATCTGTACTTGGTTTATTGCTTCCTTGTTCCTTTGGAAGAAAAACATGACAATTCCTAATCTCTCTGAGTTTTCAGACTAGTATTTCTTTGAGGAGGAGGGGGAATGTAGGGTCAAGCTCTAGCCCAGGGTGGCCTGAAACAGTGATCCTCCTAACTCTGCCCCTTTCTTGCTGGGATTAAAATCATGTGCCACCATACCCAGTTTAGTATTTTCATTCTTCAGTACTTTATGTTATTTTCTTAGATTGCTTTTATTTATTTCCTAAGTATGGGACATAATTTAAATAGTAAACTTATCAGTTATTATAACATATTAAATTATTTTACTACTTCTAGTTGTCTGTCTGAACATTTATTAAGGTAAATATTTATTAAGGTAAAATTAATCTAAAAACAACTTCTAACTCCATTTATAATTTTCATTAACTATTTATCATATGAAGAGTAAAATTTTTCTCAGAATTTTTACTTATGATAGAATTTAATACAGTACAGTACTTAGAGATATTATGCCAAAAATCAAAGCAGTTTACAGACATGTCTAATTAATATTCCTAAATCTTTACCAAGTCATTGGGATATATTAGTCTATTAAAGCTGGGCATAGTGGTTCCCCCCTCTAAACCTAACGCTCAAGGCATTGAGGCATGAGGACTGAAGGATGGAGACTAACCTAGGCTACTTTGTGAGAAACTTTCAAAAAGAGAAAAGAGGGGGAAGTAAGTATACTAGTCGACCTTCAATTCCAGGAAGAAGTATATCACTAGTTAGCACTCATTTTCTCTTTCAAAGGAGCATTCCATTCTTAGAGTTGAAATCTTAAAATTTACATCAAAACAACAAGAAGAGAGGTTATAGGGCACAATGATAGATCAGAAAAATCATTCACTGTGCAGCAAACTAGTGTCTTGAATACAATGATGTTTCAATAAAATCGCTTAAATATTGAAGTTGCACTTGGAAATGTTAAAGGTGAATTAACAGATTGTATTGTATGGAAAGGCTTATATTAAGTTAGGTACCTGTTTAAAAGACAAGCCTTTTATCTATAATAGGACACTTATAATATTTCTGAAAAACAGATCACAACTATTTATACAGTATTTTAAAAATATTGATTGATTGGAGAGAGAAAGAGAAAGAGAGAGAGAGAGAGAGAGAGAGAGAGAGAGAGAGAGAGAGAGAGAGAGAGCGAGCATGGGAACACCAGGGCCTCCTGCCACTACAAACTCCAGACACGTGTCACTTTGTACATCTGGCTCTATGTTGGCACTGAGGACAATAACCCATCAGGCTTTGCAAGCAAGTGCCTTTAACCTCTAAGCTATCTCCACAGTCCTTTTTATACAGTATATTGAATTATTCATTTGCTTTTTTTAAATAATAGTTTATTGAGTGCTATAATTTTACTATGTTGATTTTGATAGAATCAAATTTTCATTTTAGAATTCGTACAAGATTTAATTGTGATTTGTGCTAAGATAATTTTCTCCATATTGGAAACAAATGGGGCTGAAGCACCATAAAGTATATTTATATAAAATAACCCATAATTCACTTGCGGGGTTCTTTGGTATGAACTTTGTTAATCAATCACCTCTTGTGCATTTAATGTGAGGGCTCAGGTTATTCTTCTCGAATGTGGCCAAAAGAAGTCCAAAATGTGGGCTCTTCACTAAGCATTCACTTGTTTTGCTTTATGAAAGGTACTACTAGTGCCAGAGCATGCCAATGCGATATCCAGAAGGGTCTGTATGGTCTGTGGCCTATTGTCAAAAAATAGTAGGACGGAAGAAAGATGGGACTTAGGAAAGGAAAAGAATAGGAACATTTTTGTTTCTGTTTCTGTTGCTGTGTTACATATAGGCAGACATATACTTTAAACCTTATCACAAGGAGGACAACCTGGAATCTGTGGGAACAAAGCTTTCATACATGAAAACCTAAAGGAATTAGCCAATTATTATAAAATAAGCAGCAGATACTGTCTGAATTGTCAGAAATTCTGCCCTGCTTCTCATCCGCAGAGGTCAAGAGTGCTTGGAGAACTGTAGCTTGATCTGTTTGGGACGCTGATCTTAGGAAGTGGAATTTTAGCTAAAGCCTTTACAGATGTAAAGATTCAATTAATAGTGAATTTGTTACAGAAGGCAAATTTGGCCATGGAGTAAACTCTCATGTGATCAGGGTGTGAGCCAAATCCTGTGGCTTATTGGGTTGAGGTATTATGCACCTACAATCTTAAATAGGCAAATCTCTGTACACCTGCTGCATATTTAATGACACCCTTGTGATTACAGACTATCTTTAAAGTCAGACCTAAAAAATTAATATGGTTCTGTTAAATGTAGAATATTTGTCTTAAGGCATTGTTTTTTTTTCTTTTAAAATGTCTAATGATTTTGTTGAGAACCTATCATTAACTCTTGGAAATACTTTAAATATAATTATTAATTTGTTTTTTATTTAGTATATTTTACATACATATAGTCATGATCGGCATTATATGGTCATAAAGTTATTATTAAATAGATATTTTGATAAACTGCAATGGCTTTGGCACATGAATTTTACTCAATCTGAGTAAAAGTAAAGAACTCCTTTCTTTTATAACATCTGTGATGGTTAAATTCTGTTGTCAACTTGACCTTTTTAGAAATCTTGGGTGGGTTTCTGAGGATGTTTACAGGAAGGCAGCCTCTCAGTAGGGGGCAAGATGCAAGGAAGCTAAAAGAAGCTAGAATTAAACATACTTTCCTGTGTGGGTCATGCAGGAAAGGAAAAGCCAGAGACTCAGGAATCCATTTAGTATGGGAAGGGGTTGCAAGACCCCACCCTAAGGCTATATAAAGAAGAAATTCTCTCCTTGGCCCTCCTGCCTGTTTGTTATTGAGTGTGTGGTGTTGGTGATGGGTTTTTCTCTCTGCTTGGACCTGTGAAAGGGGCAAGCTTCTTTCACCATTATGGAACTTCCCCTGGATCTCTAGCTTCAATAAATCCTTTCCTCCCATAAACTGTGCTTGATTTGGAGATTCATGACTGCCACAGTTTTGGTACTGGGAATGGGGTGGAGTTACTGAGATGAATGTGACCATGTGGATATTTATCTTCTGGAAATTGTGTGCTGGAGGAATGGACATGGATTTGGTATTGGAACTGAAACACCTTCCAGAGCAGTAATCCAAGTTTTATGGGCTATTTTGGTGGGAATTTTGTAATGCTAAGTGTAGAGAGAATTGCATTTGGAGGCTTGGCTTGTAAACTTTCTAAGGGTGTTTAGAAGGCTTTTCTGGATATTGAGAAAATAATTTTAATAATGGTGGGGAAGTGGAAGGCAATAATATGAAGAATGTTTTGCAATGCAAGTTAATGATAACTGAAGATTTGTTTTGTCTCACTTTATAACCAGAGTTTGCATAAAGGTGAGACTCCAGATATATTTTGTCTCTATAATTATGAACAGACTTTTTGGATGACTATCTGATTTAAATTAATTCTAGAAAAAAAGGAATTTTTGTTTACACTTTGGGATATTCCTAAAAATACATATATTTCTCCTAGCAATTATTTATTTGAACAGCAAAAAAAAGAGTTACCTATAAATTTCAACTTTGATTTGCTATAATCTGACATTTGTTTTAATTTCCTTCCACCCTCTCTTTTGGGGGGCTTAGTTTAATTTTTTAAATAGGTATATGATAGATGCATGAGGAATATATTAATATGTATATAAACAACTATTAACAACCATTTTTAATGTATAGAGTTATGCTTACAGATGTGATTTTTGTTGACACTATACCTAATCCATTAAAATGAATCACTATTAAATTTGAATAAAATGTAATCACTAAATGCCCCTTGTTTGAAATCTATTATAATTTAATTTTGAATTTATTCTTTTTGAGTATAAGTGATGGTGGTGCATACCTTGCAGGTATTAAGACCACTTAATGTTATCACTTCAACAGAAATTGTGTAACATACCAGCAAATGAATGTAAGTATTTAATGTATTCATGCCTTTTCTTTATTAAAACTCTGATGTCTGGAGGTATCTCGGGACCTTCACTATCTTCTCAATGGACAGACAGCCTCTTTTTCTCTCTTTTATGCATAGATCTTGCCTCCATGTAGTTGAGCGTTTCCTGATTACTCCTGGAGACTACAAGGAAAGCACTCTCTTAGCCTTTAAGGGTAAGACACACAACCCACCTTCTACATAAATAATATGCATATCACTTTCACTTCTTTTATGAGGAATGTAGTTAATAATCATAGTGTACAAGTTCTCATTTCCAAATATTGTGCTATAAATTTATAGTGGCTGAATAAAACTAAAGTAGATATGAAATATATTTGAGAAGTAATTAAAATGTATTGCTGATAGAGTTTTTTATTCAGAATGTCAAGAATAGGTTGCACCCAATGCAAGTTGAGAATAGAAAAATATGTAACAGAAAATTTAAGATTTAGGAACAAATCTGCTAACGACAGATAATTGAGGCTTGAGAGATGTATCTATCAATAAAGCGCTTGCCTTTTAAGCAAGAGTATCTAAATTCAGTCCCTAGTATGTATGTAAAATGCCTGATGTGCTGGCCCTCAGGCTCATTGGCTATTCAGTGAGCCCTAATTGGTGAGCTTCAGGCCACCTGCCTCAAAAAGAGGTGCTTATGAGCTTGTCTTTTGGATTCTACACACATGTCCATGTGCTGCACTCACACACACACACACACACACACACACACACACACACACACACACAGATCAAAAGTCTAAGGTAATCACAGTACAATATAACAATGACTATCTAATTCATTTTGAGTCATTAGAAAAAGTTGAATTATGTTTGAAACATTCTATTTTCCAAAGAAAAATCATGTGCTATTTCTGTTTTTTCAGCTACTACAGAAAGGATTTTTTTATTGTCCATAATGAGTTACAATATTTAGTGGGCAAACAATGAGTTGTTATCCCCAATTCCTCACTGCCCTCCCCTCCCCACTCCACTGGATAACCTCCTCCATGGGTCATCTGGATCAGTCCTTGTGACAGGGGACCATGGATAGCTTAGTATTCAGCCAGGTTCTACTGGCCATGCCTCTGGATAATCTCCCCCACCACGGCTCTCACAATCTTTCTGCCCCCTCTTCTGCTCAGTTCCCTGAGTCATGATGGATGAGTATTAAGGCTGCTTTAAGGTTGTGAGCTTAGGGGTCTTTGTGACGAAAATAGTTGGTTTCTCTCTCACTGGTTTATCCTGTGTTGATTTAATGGCTGTGGCTGTGGGTCCCTTGTTCATCCCATCATTCTCTGTGGGGTTCCATATGGATCCTCCGCAGTATGACTGTGGTGGCTCCTCTTTTGCCAGAATCTCTTGCTATCGGCCTACAGTCGGTTGGTAGGGTTAGATTTTTGAAAAAGGAGAACCTATGGTAATTGGATAATTGCTTTATTGAAGCAATGCATTTAGTGATACCAGAGAAAATAGATTCTGGATCAGATCTTCATGCTGATATGAACTACCGAGCTCACGAATATCACTTAACAAAGACCTCAGTTAAGACCAACCTATGTGAAATAATGGCTACTAAAGAGCTTGAATAGTAATGCTGAGTGTTGGCTTCAGCCATGACTCTCACTAGTGGTGAAGAGTACTCAAGATGCCATTTCATTCTTAAACATTATGTTTTTAAGAAAGAAAATATGATGCAGGCCTAAATCTTTCTGAAGTACATAGATACAAATTAAATAAAACATTTTATTTTTCATCTCTCTATTGGAGGTGGCATCATGGTACCATTTAGCAATGAAAGAGAATGGAAATCGTCTGTCATGTACATGACCAGCTGCAGCTGTAGCACCAGCAGCTCTGTGGCTCATTTCTGCAATTATAGCATAAGAAGGTGACGTTTAGCTTTGGAGTGTGATCTCTCAATATAAATTTCATCAAATGGAGTTCTGAATTTTGATGCTGTTTGCGGATGGTTTAGAGTCAGAGAAAATAGACCAGCCATTCAAGTGCCACAAAATAATATTTGGGTTGTAGGTTTATTATATTTTAAATAAAAGCACAATAAATATATTAAGAAAATATACCCTTAGGATACATAATTGTGTTACATTTATCTTGACAAGTCATTAAATCTCAATTGTGCATAATGAGAGGGAGTCAGTTGGTTTAGAATAGGTTATCAAAGTCAGTTGCCTGGATCGGTACCACTTCTTTGAAGACATGAATAGAGCAGTGGAAACGATGACATACATTAAGAAAATGAACACTCAGAGCTCCCACAATGATAGAATGACATCACTAGTTTAAACAGAGAGGGCCTACTAATTTATAGCCAGAAATGCAGGAAGTTTGTTCTCCCCGCATTCACACCACCCTTTTTTATTTGAAACTCTAAACACTCAATAGTTTTGATTTGGGTACCAAATAATTTTTCTTTTCCTTAGCAATATTCTGGAGGAAGTTCTAAGTAAACCAGGGAGAGGCCAATAAATTTAAATGAGAGCAGCAAGAAGAGCGGTAATCAAGGGCTTGGATCATTTATAAAATATATTACCTGGTAACCCCCAGGTATCATTGTATTGTTTCAGTCACCTTCTTGTTGCTGGGACAGAACACCACATGCGACTTATGGGAGGAATGGGTTATTTCAACATAAGTTTTGAGAGGAAGTCTATTGATGTCAGGGAAAGCAAGACATCAGCATGAAGCTGGCTCACATCATTATATGTCAGCAGCAGGGGGCAACATAAGTGAGCTATCAAGAGCCTTTAAGGCTAGAGTAATGAACATCAAGGTTTGTTCCCACTGACACACCTCCTCCAGCAAGGCTCCATCTCCCAAAGTGCCACCAGCTCTGGACCAGCTATTCAAAACCCTCAAGCCTATGAGGGACATTTCATTCAAACTACTATACATTTTGAAAAATTGATCTTTCCAGTGGGATCAAAGAACAAATGTTTGCAAGGAAGGAATTCCAGAAAACTTTGAGGAAATATGAACACTTGGTCATTGTGGAAGGTAATTTGTTTAAGACAGAATTTATTGTAGAAAATACAAAAATGTCAATAAAATTGATATTTTATAATACATTATAGAGTTATTGAAAAGCACTGTAAATATTGTTTTATTTTAAGGATAGGAATGGTTGAAAATACTCAAAAAAGAAAAATGAATCTAGTTTTTGTTGCCTGAAACAGCAACTGAAAACTACTTTGAACAAATTCTAGGCTCACCAGAGACATGAGAATAGTTTTTTTTTAATATATATTTATTGTCCATAATGAGTTACATTATTTAGTGGGCAAACAATGCATTGTTATCCCAAATTCCCCAATTCCCACCCTTCCCATCCCTGATAAGTTGGATATCCTCTTCCATGGGCTGTCTGTATTAGTCCTTGTGGCAAGGGATCCTGTATATCCTAGTACTCAACCCGGAACTAATTTATTTATTTTTATTTTCACTTATTAATTTATTTTGTTTTTTTTTTCAAAATGCAGCCAGAGAGCTGAGACTCATCCAACCCTACCAAGGAACCACATGCCGATAACTGACATACTGGCAAGAGATGAGCCACCCCAGACCTACCCTGTGGAGGATCCATATGGAACCCCACAGAGAATGATGGGATCAACAAGTGACCCATAGTGATAGCCAATAGGTCAACACAGGACAAGCCAGTGAGACAAACACCAATGGTTTTCCACACAACCTAAAGCAGAAGTACAGAGACCCCCAAAATCCTCAACAATAGAACAGCTTTAATACTCACCCACCACAACTCAGGGAACTGAGTGGAAGAGGGGGCCGAAAGATTGTAAGAGTCATGGTGGAGGAGAATATCCTGAGGCAACACACTAGGGGCAGTGGAACCTGGTTGACTCCTAGGCTTTCCATGGTCCCCTCCCCCAAGGACTGATCCAGATGGCCCACGGAGGAGGATATCCAGCTGATTTTGGATGGGAAAGTGGGGCATCGGGGAGCTGGGGATAACAACTCACTGTTTGGCCATTAAATGTAACTCATTATAAACCGGGCGTGGTGGTTGCATACCTTTAATTCCAGCACTCAGGAGGCAGAGGTAGGATTGCCGTGAGTTTGAGGCCAGCCTGAGACTACAGAGTGAATTCCAGGTCAGTGTGGGATAAAGTGAGACCCTACCTGGAAAAACAAAACAAACAAACAAACAAAAAGTAACTCAATATAGATAATAAAAAATATTATTTTGTTTTCAAGGCAGGGTCTTGCTCTAGCCCAGGCTGGCCTGGAATTCACTATATAGTCTCAGGCTGGCCTCGAACTCACATCAATCCTCCTACCTCTGCCTCCTGAGTGCTGGAATTAAAGGTGTGCACCACCATGTCTGGCATTGTCTAGTGACTGGTTCAATTCCAATCCCTTAGCAAACATATACAGCTGATCACGAACCTCTGATTTCAGTGTCTGTTCATCTTTTACTGATTATGTTTCATGAATATAATATCAGTGTTTGCTGTATGTGTTACTACCAAAGCTTCCCATCCGTGTAAATATTCCAGGAAATAAAGCAAAAGAAAAACAAATTATTTTGCTTATTTTCTATATTATGAGTCTTCTTTTTTGTGGCCTGAGTCCTAGTTTTTCTGACTGTTTTTGTTGGAAGGAACTACTTCATGTAGCATACAAATCATGTAGTTTGGTGTGGGAAAAGGCTAGGGAAGAAAAATCCTTTTTGTTTGGATAGTAAATACTTTATCATTTGTGTCCTCCTGTGGGTTCTAAATTCTACTGATAAGAATGGTTGAACATGGTATGGGTTGAAAGTCCGATGACATGTGGTCAATCAATTTAAGTTCACAACAAAGAGACGGTAGGTCTATCACAGCCCTCCAGGGAGGCCTGAACACTCCATTAAAGTTCACAACCAATAGACGAGGAAAGAAAATGCCACCTGAGCTCCCACTCACTGGGAGCTAAGAGCAATTTCAGAAACTTAAGACTATGCTGTGGTTTTGTAAAATTGCTACACCAAGGAACAAGAAGAAAAGCCCCTAGGAGCTCTTCGCAAGACTGATACCATCAGGGTTTATTTGCCAGGGGAAATTCTGTCACAATTGTAAGTGGGGCGAGATGCCACACTCCATCATCTGAATATAAGCATTGTACTGGTGAGGGACGGTTTGGACAGGGATACTCAACTTTATTGTGAGCAACGTATGTTGGTCATTCTATGGGGCACATTAAGCATAGGAAAGAAGTTGAGGAGTCTCACATCTCATTATATCATTTGCATATCGAGGAGATGCTCACTTATTAAATACATTTAGGATAGAGGGGTACATTGAAGAAAGTGAAGCTGACCCAATTCTATCTCCCCTCAGCACCCAAATTTAATTTAAAGTTTTCACCAATGTTAATATTTCACACACAGAAAAACTCTTCCTGAGATTTTCTATGCATCTACATTAGCATATATTATTAATATAAACTTTAAACATATTCTTTATAGAAGTTTTCTGAAACCTTATCAATGAGAACTTTCTTTGGTAATAAATATATCTCCTACCTATTTTCAACAGCTCCACACTATTCTTCTTTAAGGCCATCCAAGCATTAATATAACTAGGACCCTTACATTTGCAATTCAGGGAATTTCCAGTTTTTCTATTTAACTAAGAGTTCTTTCTTGAAATTCTTCATGTGGTTGCTGCACAATATGAGCATATGTCTCAGAGATGGAGCTCAATTGCCATCCAGTGTACCCTCCATTCAATGTACTTGGACTGAATTTTTATGACCCTGTATAACTTTTGTGGGTTGATTGATGTGTAATAAACGTCTAATTTGAATTTTTTTCTTTTGATAAATCAAGTCACTGCTTATTTATTATTATATATTGTTGGGATAAATTTAGAAATATATAACTAAATGTTCAGGTTTTGGAGTGGGGATAGGGAGGAAGGAAATGGGATTACCAACACAATATTTGCTCATACAATGTATCTAATTTTGGATAATAAAGATTTAAAAAATAAATAAAAACAATAAAGTTTAAAAAAATGTTCAAGTTTTGGATCCAGCCTGAATTTAGCAGCAGTATAGAAATGTCAACCAAAGTCATATCTCTTAATTTGATGAATAGTAGTATGAAAATTTTGTAGCAATGTGATTATACCTTGAAAAACATTATAAATAATGTATGTCCTCTCTGCCTCTCTTTTCTCCTTCTGTGATAGTGTCTACAATTTGTGCTTGTGAAGATTGTAGTTGCTATTAAGAAATAATGAGATTGAACTAAAAATATATGTTATTTACTCATTTTTAGCCTCAATTATTCCTATTTTTATTGATGTGTGATAAAGTGCTTGAAATTAAGAGCACTAGCCAGCCTTCTTCCTTGGTTCTTGAAATGATTGATTTCCTTTAATAAGTTTTATATTTCTTTGAATATTCAAGAACTGGCTGATGTAAGTATTGAATTCAAATCTCCAGTTATTCAATCACTCAAAATTTAACAAAAAGAAGAGAAAAAAATCATTAATTTCCTAAATGTATATTTAAGGGATTGATTCATGTTGCTATCTTAATACAATGTATGTTTGAGTTGTGTGGTAGCTAAGTAAAACTTTTAATGTGATAGAATGGAGAGATGCCTAGGAGATTAATATAATATACCTTTGAAAGTGTGTTTGAATGTATTTCCAGAGATGATTACTTATGAAGGTTTTGATCTAATCTATGATTTAATATATTGTTGGTTTCAAAGTCCAAACTGAATCAACTACCGAGATTTATTAAAAAATGTAGAATTAAAAAATGTAGAATTGTTTGGAGGAACTAAACGATCAAAGCATGACTTAGAAGAGCTTATCTTCCCCTTCCTTTTCCCATTCTTCACTCTGCTTCTCAGGTGTAGTGAGTTAAGTAGGTCTGCTCTCCTACCCTTTATGATAGCATAAAACCCCAGAATCTTTCAACCCTCAAGAGTTTTCTCCCTTCAAGTATGGGATTACAGCAATGGGAAGAGTCTGACTAATGTGGGGAGGCTAATGGATCATAGACATGAATGATCATTCTGCAAACAGGTAAAGCAATAAGTGAAGGCATGCTGTCAGTCTTGTTATGTTGACCATTTTTGATGAGTGATGACAGAAGGCTATTATATTGGCCCTTTGAGAAAAAAAATGTCTCAATAGGATTCAATTCAGAATTATTTTTATGCTAAAATTCCAGTGAACACATATTCTCTGAAACATAAAACATTAGTATAATTATTTGATGAAACATAACCAGAGATATGAAAAGTCCTCCAGGTAAATTTAAATTTTATAGCTTCTACTCTCCTTTTATACGTATAGAGTTAAATTATTTGTATGATTATCTAAGTCTTCTCAAATGTTGGCAACATTGGCTTATTGATTTTTTTTTCATGGTCTATCATCTCACATCACATTTAGTTGCAAATTCCAGTAGAATTAAGTTCAAAAAAATTAAATTCATGTTTATAATTTATATGATTTAATAACACTTAAATATTTCTACTATGACAGCTGTATCATGGTATAAATAAGTTCTTTTATCAATTTTAAAATGATTTTCACAGTATTAGCTCATGTATTCATTCACACACATTTATACTCTGCATGAACAAGAGGTCCTTTACATGAGGGTAGAAAAAAAACTTTTTGTGTGTCTAACACTTGTTGAAAAATACCTAGATAGTTTTCACACTATGCAACATGAGGACATTTTAACTCAGAATTACACAGAATTAAAAATATTTTAAGATCAGATGTCCTTACACATGAAAAGAAAAACTTCATGTTTTTATATTTTATTTATTTGCAATCAGGGAGAGATAGAAAGAGGAGAGAGACCGAGAGTACAGACAGGCCAGAGGCTCCAGCAACTGCAAACAAACTCCATCCTTAGGCAAGAACCTTAACCACTGAGCTACCTCTCTAGCTGAAATTAATATTTTAATTTAAAATGTGTATGAAAATACAAATGCAGACATTAAATGAATTTTCATATGCATGGACATGAAAAAATGATCTACAGACTCATTTTGGTTCTTTTTTTTATTATTGAGAATACTGTTTTCTCTTAGACTTAGAACAGTAAATTAACCTCCAAGTTACTAAATATCCGAAAGATCTCTTAAAATTATAGCATTTTAGGAAACACATTGTCTTTATTGGCTTGTAAATACATTCATATTAATGTTTCCTGTTAAGAAGTTCTTTCAAATACAGTCATTATACTTGCTTGTAGAACACTGGAATAAAGTTATCTCATGGAGTTTTTTATTAATGCCTGATACGTAATACCTCCAAAACTTTTTCGCTCTTTCTAGCTTATTAATAAACTTATATCTGCTTTAATATTTTAAAATATACTACTAACACTTGACATAACTTTGTATGTGCTTCTTTCAATAATACCATTTATACCATTATGAAACTGTTTCAAAAAATTTAATATTAAATATGGGCACCTTTTGCTTACCACTTCTGAGCCAGTGAAAAACACAACACGGTAAGAATGAAAGTACTACTGATATGATGGCCCTTTGTTCAACAGAGATTCTAAATATTAAATTATTTAAAAATCTTGTTAATGGAACCTTCATGAATAATAAAAGATTTACTTAGAGATATTTTCTATAATTTAGATTTAAATTGAAAGTATTTGTATGGAGTCTGCATTAATATATTATCTGAATCCAAGCAAAAATAACAAAGATAGAAATGAAAGTGGCCAGTGGAATGTTTTATCAACAGAAAAAAAAACTATCAATCTATCAGTTAATTTTCATTTTCATAGAAATAATTGATTTTGTTAAATATCAATTATATTGATTACCTACAATGTGGACATCAGTTATCCAAGAGCTATATGATTCAATTTAGTGAAATGGAAGAGAATGGAAGAGAGGATACATTAGTCACATGGTTTACCTTCATCAGAGTCTCTTCAAATATGAACTGTTTATGAATACCTTATTTTTACTGCCAGTATTATGTAAATGAAACATCTCTGTTTTGATTGTTGTGTAATTTAGTCGTTTTACAACAATTGTAGTTATGAGAATATTTTCTTGGCTAAGTGGGTGTACACAATTTAATATTTAATACTGTTTAATATAATATGGCAGGCTTTAAAGAAAAAATCCAAATAAAAAAGAAAAATATTTCTGCAAGAGGTAAAATAATTGAATGCAGAGAATCTGGAATTTTCTGTTTCAAATGAAATTCTTCAAAAGAATCTTGAGGAACTAGCGTGATCCTGAGCCATGGTAATGCTTAATGCACCAGTTATAGTGTGTCGTTTTCATTCTCTCAGCTTTAGAATATTCTCTCAAAATATAGACTTTACCATTGCCCTTGCTAAAAGAGGTTAAAGATTATAAATACTTTGACCAAAATAACTCAACAAGGTTCTTTTTTTTTTGGGGGGGGGTTCAAGTAGGGTCTCTCTCCAGCCCAGTTTAACCTGGAATTCACTATGTAGTCTCAGGGTGACCTTGAACTTATTTCATTATTTCTCTGTCTCCGAGTGCTGGGATTAAAGGCACGTGCCACTAAGCCTAGCACTGAAGGTTTTTTTTTAATAAGCTCACATAAGGTGTTCTGAGTAGACAGTTATGGAAATACCTACAGAAAACTGCAAGATCCTCGACCTCTCTGAAGCTGAATGGGTAGGCTGTGAAACTGATTTTCCTTCCTGAAGACAATTTTTAGAACAGCCTTGTTTTTTGCATTGTTTTGTATTTCACAATCAAAATTACTTAACTGACTCAGACATAAAAGTCTAATTATGAACCCTGGAATAGTATTTAGTAACAGTTGACATAAGACCACTGACAGATCATAGTCACCAGTGTAAGTTGGTGATAAGGAAGGAGGTTTTGCATAAGGGAAATCTTTTTGTACTTTTGTTGTCAAAGTGAAACTGTTCAAAGGTGAAAGTATTCAAAAATAAATGTCACCTTTTGGAAAACTATGATAATTAGTATTTTATTTATTAAGGGAAATCATATTAAGAATACATATTACTTGTTATGGGGAGATTTCTCAAAGAAAGATGGAGGTGAGTGATAAGAGATGAACACCCAATATTCTGCATTGCTCTGTATGCATGGGGTGGGGTGGGGGTGGGCATCTGTTCATGCATGTGCATACACCATGAATCATGCAAGCACAGAATGCTAATAATGGGCACCTTACATCTCACACACACACGCACACACACACACACACACACAAACACAAACACACACACAAAGAATGCTAATAATGGGGCCAGTAAATGGGTCAGTGGATAAACTTCTTGTCTAGCAAGCATGAATGCCAAAGTTTGGACCCCCCCAGAACTGATACAAAAGCAAGAGCATCTGTAATCCCACTGTTTCTAAGGAGAGATGGGAGACAGAGACAGGAGAATTTATCAGATGTTCATGGACCAGCTAACTTGGTGAGTGCTTCAAGCAAGATGTTAGGTGAGGCCTTGACATCTGAGGTTGATCTCTCACCTCCATCTGTGTGACATGGCATGTGTATGCCCACAATCACGCACATGAATGCACACATACAGAATAATGTGAATAAATATTTATGCTGTGAAAATAAGAATCTTCTACTTAATATGAATTGTTTTAACCAGATGGCTTTCTTTCAAACAGTGTAGTTCAATACATTTTGTATATATATATATATATATATATATATATATATATATACTGAGAGATTATCTCATTTCAAGAGGAGAGATAAAAAACAAAGAAAAAATAAAATGTGAAACACATCTATACAAATCTGAAAACATAAAATCTTTATTACAATCCTTCCATCTAGGGGCTGAAGAGATTGCTCAGAGGTTAAGGCACTTGCCTCCAGTGTCTAAGGCTCCAGGTTCAATTCCCCAGTACCCACATATGCCAGATCCACAAGGTGGTGGCCCTGGTGCTCTCTCTCTCTCTCTCTCTCTCTCTCTCTCTCTCTCTCTCTATCTCTCTCTCACTCTGTCTCTATGTATGTCTCTCTCTCTGTCTCTATGTATGTCTCTTTCTCTTTCTCTATGTATGTCTCTTTCTCTTTCTCAATCTCTCTGCTTGAAAATTAATAACCAAAATATTTTTAAAAATCCTTCCATCTAGATGCCTTTTAACTTAAGCACCACATGCTTTTCTAACCACTAAGAATTCCATTTTCACAGCTGTTATTAAAATGAGTGTATGTTTTGAGGTATTTTTGAAAATTCAGAACTCTTAGGAAAATCTAGTACCTAGCACTCAGCTTTAGTGATAAATTACTTAGAGGGAATTTTAAAGAGAGGATATAGTAGAATCGTGAATGTGAGCATTTTCCTTACAGATTTACCCTTCTTTGCAGGGGTCATATTCACAGTTGATCAAGCATGTTTTATAAAACAAGAACATTAGTTTTATATGACATGAATATGTTTACCAAATGTTTTACACACATCTGTTTAAGTAAAAGTTTTGTGTTCCTTAAATAATTGTCCATACTAACAAAGCATTCATTTCTTTAAAATTATCGAAGAGTTTGAGGTATGCATTACTGATGTCTGATAATGTTTACTTCTCCTTTATTTGGGGGAAATGATACTTGTCCATACTGTAAATTTGTACATATTTTCAATACATGTGAAAGTATTGTATTACTAACTAGTAAAGTAAGTAGCCCAATTTTGAGAATATATAGTTAACTCCTCCAACAAGACATTCTCTTTGTAATAATATAGGTCAGCTATGTTTTGTGAACCTAATATTTTAACAAATAAAATGTATTTAAAACTCAATATTAGCAAGGCTATTATTTTGGTAACATTTTAAATATTTTAATCTAATCTGTCCCTACATTAACTATTTTCACTTAAAAATGAAAAATATAAGTTCAATGGAAAGACAGATAGCACTGAGACTTATTCTGCCCCTTAAAGGGGAGGGAAACCAAGGTTTACATATGGACTAGCTGGCTGATCTTTGGTTTACAGGTACTGTAAAATGGAAACAAAACAACATCTCATTTATTGGCAAGATAAGGGAATATAATGTACTTGTAGTGTGCTGTATATTGTGATCTATGAGACAAATCTAAGGCCAACCTTTCTCCTTCCCTTTCTTTCCCTTCCCTTCCCTCCATTTCCCTTCCATTGATCCCTCCCTTTCCCTTTCCTATAGGATCTCACTCTGTAGCCCATGCTGACCTAGAATTCACTCTTTAGACAGGCTGGCCTTGAACTTGTGATCCTCCTGTCTCCATCTCCCATGTGATGGAGCTAGAGACATATGCTACTAGATTCAGTTTAGAAAATTGGCTTCAATGGATCTTGATTCCAGATTAAATTCTAATTGATTTCATAGTGAAGACTGGGCACAGCCTGGGACTCACTGTGTTTCCCAGAATGGCTTCAAATTCATGGCAAATTTCCTACTTAGGCTCCCAAGTGCAACGATTACAAGTGTGAGGCATCATTCCCGATTTAAGTTCTTGTTTTTGCCTTTATTTTATCATTTTAAGGAGAAATCAAATATAATTAGTGAGCTACAAAATTAACTTCAATTTAAAAATTAAAAATCAAATATCCCAGTTAACATGGTGGTTAAATTCAACGTTTTAAGGTATTTAGAAACTCCTTTCACTCTACCTAATCAATACATAGTGGAAAAAGTTAGGGGAATAGTCAAAGCAATGAGAAGGAAATATAAAAACTTCTTTCATCACCTTAGGTATTTCAGCTTTTATTGGGATGTATTTTCTCATATCTGTTCTGATTGCAATAGCAGAATTCTTAGATGAATAGTTATTGAAAACTTATTCTTTCTTCTTGAGATTTCTATACAATAAAGGTCAACATTTTTAGAAATGAAACTTTTTTTGACTCCTAATTTTGGATTTGAACAAGTTGTTCATTTTATATCGAATGAGGAAGAATAATGTCTTTGGTAATAATTCTCCACTTCCAACATTTTCACAACATGAATAAAAGAAGTTGGAGCATATCATAGTGTACAACTGTGATCAGCTATTAACAAAACAAGACATTTTTGTTCTAAAAGTATTCCTTTTCCTTCTCAGCATCCATGCTCTTCATTTTCCATTTGTGGTTCAGATGAGAGTGACAGAGGTTTTTCTTAATAAAGAGGGCATCTTAACCACTGGGTCATGCTCTATACCACGGAGTGTATATTAACTTCCACAAGAGTCCTCCTGAAGTTGAAAAGTTTTCTGATTCTGGTTGTCACTGAGGACTTGAAAAAGGTTTCACCAGCTGCTTAATTTGTTTTGGAATCTCAAAATCCCACCAAATTCTTATAAAGTTAATTGTTTCAAAGTTATCAAAGATTTCTACAATGTAATTAATATTTTACTTCTTTATTTGCAAGCAGAGAGAGGATAGAGAGAAGCGAATCAGACAGAGAATAGTTGTGCCAGGCCCTCCAGCTGGTGCAAAGAAAAAGCAGATACATGAAACATTTTGTGTATCTGGCTTTACGTAGGCACTGGGGAATCAACCCTGGGTTGTTAGGATTTGTAATCAAAAAGTGCCTTAACTGCCAGGCCATATCTCCAGCCCTGTGATAGTTTTGTTGTCAACTTGACCTTTCAGTATTCTTGGGTGGGTCTTTGATGTTCACAGGATGGTAACCTTCTCAGTAGGAGGCAGGATGTAAAGAAGGCTCAGGAAAGCTAGAAACAAACTTTTCTTCCTGGGATGGAAGTGCAGGAAGGAAATTTCAGAGACTTAGGGAGTCAAAAAGTCTGGGGAATGGTTGCAAGACCCCACTGTAAAGCTATATAAAAGGGTATAAAAATCTCCTGTCTTCCCCCTGTTTGGTTTTGTCAGTGTGTGTGGTGTTGGTGATGGGTTTCTCTCTCTGCTTGGATCTGTGAAAGGGTCCCAACCTCTTTTGTCTGATTTTCAATCATGGCCCATCAAAAGGTGTTCTACAGCTATGGTAGGTCTTCCCACCTTAGTTAACCAAATCAAGATAAATCCTCACAGGAGCACCCATAGGATCATATCCTAGGTGATTCCAGGTCCTGTCAAGTTGACAGGCAAGAAAAATCAAACCATCTCATAAACCTCATGAGCCCTCCCTACATTCCAAGAGAATATTGTGATGGGCCCAATCTTATGAGGGTCTCATACAAGTAATCACAAATTCTCTGATTTCAACATGGCAATTGTCATGTCATGTCAGAAGAGAACTACCAGAGAACTTAACCTGAATTTATATTGTTGAATTAAACTTTTCTTGGGGAGATGTAAACAGTTGCCCATTCCCCAAATGGGGCAACACAACAAAGAAATGATTCCACCACAGTCTCCTTGGTGAACCAGTGAGTTTATTGGGGTTACTTACTTATTGGATCATGGATGACCCAAAGTCAGCTGTCACAAAAGCCCACCCCTAAATAGGTGTTTTCCCATGGAAGAGGAATCTCTGGAGCACAATGTATGAGTTGCAGGCAGCATGGCTAGACAGAGTCTCTTTTTTCAGGCATTTTTTTAATGTAGTATGGGGAAGGGTCCAGTGACTTGTATGAATTTCAGGAGCTTCTGAGTCTGGTGAGCCCTCCTGCCATGTTTACTTCCTGAGCCTTAAATGGCTTCCTGAGTCTTAAGAGCCTCCCTTTAAGATGAAATGTTTCAATTAGGAGAAAAATGCTATAAGACACTTCTCATTTCACACTCTGTTTCTGTTGGCTGGGGAATTTTAATTTGCATAGGATCTACCTTTGCTTACATATGACAATACCTAAAATTATTTGTATTGTAATCCCAAAATGTGTTATTCAATATTTTAAATTGAATAAGCTACTTAGACTTGAAAATACAGCTAGAATGCAAGGGAAAGGAAAAAAAAATGACTCTGGCTATCTGACTTTGGATGTTTCAATTCCTCCCATTGTGTACTCTTAAGTCCTTTTTTTAAATATATATTTATTGTCCATAATGAGTTACATTATTTAGTGGGCAAACAATGAGTTGTTATCCCCAATTCCCCAATGCCCACCATCCCCATCCCCAATCAGCTGGATATCCTCCTCCGTGGGTCCTCTGGATCAGTCCTTGTAGCAGGGGACCATGGATAGCCTAGTACTCAGCCTGTTTCTCCTTGCCCAAGTGTGTTGTTACTGAGGAGTGTCATGCCTCTGGATAGTCTCCCCCACCATGGCTCTCACAATCTTTCTGCCCCCTCTTCCGCTCAATTCCCTGAGTCGTGGTGGGTGAGTATTAAGGCTGCTTTAATGTTGTGAGCTTAGGGGTCTTTGTGTCGAAAATTGTTGGTTTCTGACACCCTGGCTTATCCTGTGTTGATTTAATGTCTGTGGCTGTGGGTCCCTTGTTAGTCCTATCATACTCTGTGGGATTCCATATGGATCCTCCACGATATGGCTGTGGTGGCTCATCTCTTGCCAGGATCTTAGCTATCTACGTATGGATGGAGGGTATGATTAGATGGGCCACAGCTCTTTCGCTGCATTCTGAAAAATACAAACACATTCTCCATCAGAGAGTGAGATCAGTCTAGGTTAACAAATATACACACTTCTGGATTACCTAGATTCTATTCTTAGTAACCTCCCCATCAGTTGCTTCCATAGTTCATCTTTTCTTGTGAGCCTAAGAGTATGGGATCTGGTGCCTATCGCCCTGAATCTCCAGTTCTAGTCAAGGGTTCCCCCTCCCTAAGTGGAATATTTGGCCAAATTTAAAATCTATTGATTGTCTCCCCCAGGCCCAGGCTCCTTCATTGCATGAGTGCTCCTTTCTTGGTTCGCTGCTCTCTCCCAGTAGGAGGTATGGTCAGCCTATTTATGGCCTCAGACTGTGTTACATGCCAGTGGTCTCTGTTTACTCCAGCTGTCGTTGATCAGCTTCCCCTGGCAGCTTGTGCAGTGCCTTCCAGCACTACAATAACTACCTTCTGGGGGCTTGATACAGTTCTGGACATTGAAGGGTCTCTCTTCTGTGATTTCTTCAGCAACAGGGTTTTGCCTCAGGCCTTGGAATGGCATTCAAGGACTTTGACAGAATTCTGTCTTGTTTTTGGAACCTCGTGGGTCACTTTGGTCATCAGCTCAGTGAGGGAAGGAACCGGGGACTGGGACCAGGTGTTGTCAGACTGATCAATTATTCACAGGCTTAGACTCTCTCCCCTACTACTCACGGCCCCTCTTGCCAGTGGACACCCACTACTTGGTCAATAGGTTACAGTATGTTTGTGAGGATTTTGTTTTTGAACCTAATTTGGTTTTGCCTCATGCTTAAGCCATTCACCTCCCCCCATGCCTTTCCCCTCATTCCTAACCTCTCACTTCTTTCTACTAGTCTGCACAGAGTTTAGGGTTATCCTGATTAAGGATCACATATGAGGGAGAATATGCAGTGTTCAATTCTATGTTCTTTTGAGTGTTTGCTTAGTAAGGTCTGCTCGAAGTCAGACCATTTTTCCTAAATTTTGATATGTCATTTTTCCTTTCAGCTGAGTATAATTCCATCGTGTAAATATACCACAGTTTCAATGAGATTAATGTATCCACACCTGCTTGCTTTTTACTTCCACATGCCTGATAAACTGTTTTCCATCCTTTTACTCTAAGAAGATTGCTGTCTTTAGAGGTAAAGTGCGTTTCCTGAAGGCAGCAGATGGAAGGGTCCATTTTTCTGATCCACCCTGCAAGTCTGTGTCTTTTTATAGGGGAGTTAAGTCCATTTATATTCAGTGATATAACAGTGTGGTTTGCTTTAAGCCCTGCCATGATGAAGGGTTAATGGGGGTTGTTGTCTGTGCTGCTGTTATTAGCACACTGACTGTGATTATCGTGCCTGATCTCTGGTACTCTTCTGAGGTAGATTTCTTGTTTCTTCTTTGTGGGATATCTCTTGTAATATCTTCTGAAAATTTGGCTTTGTTTTCAAATAGTTGAAAAGCTGGTTTACTTCATGGAACACTTTCAATTCTCCATCTATTATGAGGGACAGTTTTGCTGGGTACATTAGTCTAGGTTGAAAGCCATACTTCTTTAGGCCCTGAAAAGCATTATTCCAAGCCCTTCTAGCTTTCATGGTTTCTAATGAGAAGTCTGAGGTAAGTCTGATGGATTTTCCTTTATAAGTTACAGTTTGATTTTCTCTAGCAGATTTGAGTATTTCTCTTTGCTTTCTACTTTAGGCATCTTAATTAAAATGTGTCTTGGAGAATTCCTCTACATGTTCTGTCTGTTTGGAGTCCTTTGGGCCCCATGAAAGTTGAGTGGGCTTTCTCTTGTTAGATAGGGAAGTTTTCTTTAATAATTCTGTTGAAAATATTTCCTATAACCTTAGCCTGGGCTTCTTCTCCCTCTGGGATCCCCATGATTTTAATATTGGGCCTCTTTATGGTATCCCATAGATCCCTCAAATTATGCTTACTTGATTTCTTCAATTTGTCGAATCCCATGACATCCTTATTAGTTCCTTCTGTCTTGTCCTCAACATCTGAGAGTCTGTCCTCCAGATTGTCGACTCCGGGACTGATTGATTCTAGGGATGTTTTTAACAACTCCATTTTATTTTTGGTTTCTGCTATAATTTTGTTTATAGAGTACAATTCTTTGGTGAGATCCAATTTCCAATGTATTTTTATTTTCTCTAGGGATTCCTGAAAATCATTTTTAAGTTTTCTTAAGTCCCCATCAAATTTAATCAATTGATTGTCTAGCTCCTCCCGTAGTTGGTTGAGCTTCAATTCACTTAATGTGTTTCAGATTTCATTCATATTTCTCTCTATTAAATTCAGTCTGGAGTCTATGTTTGAGTTGGTGAGCTTCATCTCATTCAATTCTTTTTTTCATAGTTTTCATATCAGTCATTAACTGCTTCATGTTTGCATTGTAGTTATGGTCAGGAGTACTATTGTTCTCTCTTTAGGATTGTATTTTTGATGTCTCCACTTCCTTGTCACTTTCCTGTTCCATAATCGGACTAGAGGCCCTGAGTTGGGAACATCTGTCTTTAATTTCTGTGGGTTATTTTTGTTGGTTTCTGCCTGGCCGCACCCACAGCTGCAGTCCCAAGTGGGCTTCTGGAACTGAGCTAGGTCAGTTTGCCCTAGAAGTGCATCTGCCTGTGTGTGTGTGTGTGTGTGTGTGTGTGTGTGTGTGTGTGTGTGTGGTGTTGCGGAGAGATGTGCACCCAAGGATCAGGCACTGGAGATAAGGGTCCCCTGGTGGGAGAGGTGCTCAGCTTTCAAGGGCTTGGAAAGCAGCTGGGAGGAACAATGGGCGATGGTGGGAGCTTGGGGTGGGGGAGGGGTGGCTCTCTGTTCCTCTGCAGAGCAGACAGCCGCTGGGGAAACCTTTCTGGCTTGCTGCAGGATCTGGGGAGAAGGTGGGCTTGGGTTCAGGACTGCTGGGGTCGGGGGTTTGGATGCCAGCTGGAAAATCAAACCTTTATGGAGAGAGTCCTGGCAAGGCTGCTACTTGTCCGCCATCATGCTCCGCTCTCCCTCCTGAATCCTTTCATATGCATGATGGTCTTATAATCTTTTGGTAATTTATTTTTGCTGTGTGCATATGATGTGTGCACTGTGTGCATGTACACATTCATGTGCATGAGTGGGGGCATGTGCACGCCATGGCATGTGTGTGGAGGTCAGAGGACATCTTCTGGTGTTGGTCCTAACCTTCCATCTTGTTTGAAGAAGGGTATTTTGTCCACCAAAGTGTTCACCAAGGTATATGTTCTTGGCCTTTTGGGCAATTTTCCTGTCTCTGTCTCCTTTCTCACAGTACACATGCTGAGATTACAGATGCTCATGATGCAGTATCCAGTTTTTACTTGTGTCTTTTGTTCTGGAACTCAAGGTACTCAGGCTTGTGTGACTAGCACTTTATTCACTGAACCATCCCTCTCTGCCCCATATGTTAATTATTTAGTACAATGTTATATTCAATATTTTCTTTCCTCTTTCTTCCTCCTTTCTTCCTCTTTCTTTCTTTCTTTCTTTCTTTCTTTCTTTCTTTCTTTCTTTCTTTCTTTCTTTCTTTCTTTCTTTCTTTCTTTCTTTCTTTCTTTCTTTCTTTCTTTCTTTCTTTCTTCTTTCTTTCTTTCCCTCAACCATTTGGAATTGGAGCAGCTATTTTGGCAGATGATATAGTTGATAAAGGCCTGTGATTAGTCATATACTAAGGCCAATGCAAATTTGAAGGCTGATGCATAGACATACTGAGATGAACAGGTAATGACACCAAAGAAACAAAGCTAGGGCAATGTGGTAATAGTTCTCACCATGATCTCCAACTTAACCAAATTTATTATAATTAGACATTACATCCTTTAGCCACAGTAGTCACATTTCAGTGCTGAATAGCCACTTCCACACCAATGTAGACCATTTCCTTTTTCACAAACAACCCTAGCTGCCAGCCCTGGAAGAAGCCAGCTACCCAAGCATCACAGGAAAGTGTTGGATGACAATCGGGACTAGATTTGTTGCTCTGTTACATGTAGCCATTTCAGTGAGAAATTCAATGAAACTTTGTTGAGTGAATGTACAGCTTGAAATATAACAAGGAATAAGTTCAAAATTATGAGGAAAGTTGTGATGATACTATAAACCCTCTTAATAATAACCATTTATGTTTCTATTCTTTTCTAATTTCAGTACAAGGCTATTTGTTGCATTGATTTTATTGTAGTTATTTGAGGTAATTTTTTGATTGCTATACAGTGTAATATTTATTGTAGTGCTATTAGACAGTTAGATTGCCTCTGGTGGAAGTTATCACACATCATCTTGCTAGAAATGAATTTCCTTTGACTATCTTACATGTACACGTATTTGTGTAAACATAAATGTTCTGATGTGCACTTAGCTTATCTGTGCTTTGTTATTCCTGCCCACATTTTCCTTTGCTTTTGCTGTTGTTCCTGTGTAATTTAAAAAAATATTTTTCATTTATTTTCAAGCAGAGAGAGAGAGAGAGAGAGAGAGAGAGAGAGAGAGAGAGAGAGAGAGAGAGGAGAAACAGACAGAATGAACACACCAAGAAATCCAAAGCCTCCAGCCACTACAAATGGACTCCAGATGCATGAGCCATTTTATGCATCTGAATTTACATGGGTTCTGGGGAATCAAACTCAAGTCGTCGGGCTCTGTAGCAAGCTCCTTAACCACTGAACCATCTTCCAGCCCCATCCTGCATATATTTTCATTGCTGGCTACTCCTTGATCTTTGATCAAACATCTAATCTCATTTATGCATCTATTCTACCAATTATCATTATACCCTTTCAATCCCTCTCATAATATCACAACTATTGATTTAGAGGTTTATTAGCCTTTAAATTATTTATAATTGTAATGTATGATTATATGCAGTGTCTCCCCCACCACACTGAAGCCTACCTCTCTAGGAATGAGTTGCTATACTTTGCTCTCCCTCTCAAATTTTTCTCTTCCTTTAGATTTTAAAATTACTGCTTCATTTTAAAAAAGTTGTATTCTAATATATAAATATATAAATATTCTCTACTTTGCTATTTCATTATGTTTATTCATTGTAATTATTTATTATGCCATATCATTTTCCTATCCTTGGAAATACACAAACACATTTTTTCCAAATCACATATAAAAATTACCAGAGCTGAGGAGATGGTTCATTGGTTAAAGGTACTTGCTTTAAAAACCTGCTGACCTGGGATTTAATCCCCAGGAGCTGTGTAAAGTCAGATGCACAAAGTGGCACATACTTGTGAAGTTATGTTTGCATTGGCAGGAGGCCCTGGCACACCCATACTCTTTTTCCTCTTTTTCTTTCCTTTTTCCTTCCTTCCTTCCTTCCTTCCTTCCTTCCTTCCTTCCTTCCTTCCTTCCTTCCTTCCCTCCTTTCTTCCTTCCTTCCTTCCTTCCTTCTTTCCTTCCTTTCTTCTTCTTATATAACACTTTTCTTCATTGGAGGTTTTCTTTATGTTAGTTGTTTATAATACATAAAAATAACTCAAAGGAAATAGTCATGTAGCTATAATAATTATCATCAATTTTAAAATGTAAAAACATATCAATGGTATTTTGTGTAGGTATTTGTGATGGTTAAATTTATTGTCAATTTGACCTGTTTAATAAACCACAGTAATCTTGGGTGTGTCTCTGAGCTTGCCTGCAGAAAGGATTGACAAAATCCTTTTGGAATTTTGGAGAAGGGAGGAGGTCCCGTCTCCAGAGTGAGCCCTTCCCCCTCAGTGGGTGGGCCTTCCAGAAGAGGACTGGATATAAGGAAGCTTGAGGGGAAGGGAGCCTCTCTTCCTTCCTCCCCAGACTGCCACTGCTGGCTCTGTCTCTCTGCTTGGATTTATGAAAGGAGGTCAGCTCTTTCTTTCATTTTTGGAACTTCTTCAGGATCTGTTGTTTCAATAAATACTTCCGTCCCCAAATTGTACCTGGTATGGAGATTCATCTCAGTGATGTGTGGCTGACCTCAACAATATTTATGTGTGAAATTATAGAATCCCTCATCATTAAAGATCTAAATTTTAAAAATTATATTTGTCATCTAGTCCTTTATTTCTGACATACTCTTTTATAATTTGCTGCCTCCTACATTGTCTTTGATGACTACTGTTCATAACAATTTGCAGGTTTTGCTTAAGCTTCTTGATTTTTGCCTGTATGTCTGCCCCATAACTTACTTCATGTGCTCATTTCTGTCCTAAACAAACTGAAAGCCTGTGTATTTCTTTACTCTACTTCAAGAATGGAAATCTCTCTCTACCAACAGAAACACCCATATGACTCTTGTCTGTAGTATGACTTTTCCTAGGGAATCATGGACAAATGTCTAATCACTATAAATTCGACACAGGAAATTGGCCAAAGTAACCTTTCCAACAAAGCCCACCTTGGTGGACAAACTTGACTGTGCTATTTGCATAGTGTGAGTGAGGAGTTTCTACAGGAGCACCGATGATTCAAAGTAGCTGCCTCCTCTGAAAGCCCACCCCAGCCCGGGTGAAAGCTGTATCCTTGGAGCTGTCTTCAAGGTTTGCAAGTTTCTATGTTTACTGCTTACATGATTTTGGGGAAGAGCCTTAGAAAGCCTGTAAATTTCAAATGCTTCCTGAGACTTTTCAAATTTGTTTACTTGCAAAATCTTCATAGTTTCCATCTAGGATGGAATGTTTCAATTCACAGATAATTGCTACACAACACTTGGGTTTACAACAGTAAGAAACCCTGGAGTTTTAATTTATTTTTTTAATGTTTTTATTTGTTTTTCAAGGTAGGGTCTCACTCTATCCCAGGCTGACTTGAAATTCACTATGTAGACTCAGGTTGGCCTTGAACTGGTGATCCTCCTACCTCAGCCTCCGAGTGCTGATACTAAAGGCTTGTGCCACCATGCCAGGCCCCTGAAATAATTTAAAACAGTAAGAAACACTTCTGTTTTCTTGCTGTTATTTTTCTGTTTTCTTGCTGTTATTTTTCAGTTAACTCCGAGTTTTCCTTTATTCATTAATTTATAAAAAGCATATGCAAGTCATTGTTATTTCATTTTTTTATCATTTTGTTGACTGTTGATTGGTATTACAAGTAAAATAACTCATGGATACAAACTAACACATGGATACAAACCTAAAAGAAAAGAAAGTATATGTCCTGGCAGATATGACAAACACATAGATTTTAAAGTAACTACAATTCCAAAGAATAGTGTCTGGAACAGAAACCCCAAACACCCTCACAAAATAGCCTATTCATTGCTCTAACTCATAGTCCTCTCTGGAGCCCCTGCCCCCATACATTCAAAATAACAATCCAGGCCAGCCCAGTTTGATTCCTAATTCACATGACCAGCAGTTACGACCTCCTTTCTATCACCCAATTTTCTAGTGGAATCCTGCTTGAGACCTTTCCCAGCTCAGAAGCTTTGTGCTTTCCTTCCTTTACTAAAAACAAACACACAAACAACAAGAAATAAACCCACTGTTTGACTTGCTTGTCTATACTCAGCCTTCTTTGTTGGTCTCAAGACAAGAACTCAAGCAAACCAGAAGGACTTTTTCTTCTGTTCATCTCCCTCAGAATCCAGTTAAAGATGCAGATGAGTGAAACATTAACAATAAAATGTCCTCCCGATTTGATCAGATATACTTATGTTTTCTTTTGCTCAAGTAGGCAGAATATTCTAGAATATACATATTGTCTGGTATTGTAGTTATTTCTATGAAAACTAAAATATAGAGTGGTGCGGCAACTTACTCTAGACTCCAGAATCCAATTTTCCTGACTTATGAACCTAAATTTCTAGTCAAAAGACCAAAGTTCTCATCTAAATCTAAATTAGAATCTGAAGAAAAGAAAGGGCATCTGGTCAGCCAAAAGACTTTTGGGTTTTCTAACCAACTCTTTAGTTGAGTGTACATATCATTTATCATTTCTTTAAGTTCCTACTTCCTTATCTCTAAAATAATGATAATGGCAACTTCACTGGAAAAAATAAATCTGAAGCAAGGTAGTGAAAATGAACATTTTCTATATAAACTTTTCCATAATTTAGCCATTAGTGTCACTACCTGGAAACATATGCATTCTGAATAACTCTTTAATTCTTTTCATTTCATTGGCTAAATCAAGAAAAATATTTAAATTTATGACTGATGATGCATGAAAATTTCTATACTATTAGTTTCTATTGTTAGGCAAGTATTTAAGGACTAAATATTGAATTTAGGAAAAAAATATTTGAGGTATTGTTACATATTTGGATTGGATTATTGTTATCCATGTGTAATATGAAAATTTTCATGTATTTGTTCCCAGTTTGTATAAATTTAGAGTAATGTCTATTCAGATCTTATTTCCCAATTTAAAATTTGATTCATATTTTAGTCTCCTAATGAGCTCTTTGATTTCCTTATCTATTTTGAACACTGATAACTTGTTGGAAGAAGATTTTGTAAGTATTTTCTCCCATTCTGTGGGCTGTCTTTACACTTTGGTGTTGATTGTTTCCATTGGTGTAGAGAAACATTTTTTGGTTTATGTCCTCTTCATTGTTTAGTTTTGGATTTCTTAGCTAGGATTTCAGGGAATAAATATCTCTTCCTAGAATGGTTTCTCTTTCATTATTGTTTATCAGTGTCACAATGAATCCATTTTTCACATTCATTTTGAGTTTACTTTTATCTATAGCGAGACACATGGAGTCTAGTTTACCTCCACATATGGATAGTTTTTTTTTGTTGTTGTTGTTCCAGAGATAATTTTTGGGTAAGAGAAGCTTGCCTTTTTCTCATTGTATATCATTGGTGTCTTTGTCAAAAAGTGAGTTGGGTGAAAATGTGTGTATGTATTTCTAGTTCTAGTTTCTGTTCTATTGTCTGTACCATGCTGTTAGGCTTAGAGCTTATCACTGTGAAGCATGTTTTGATGTTCCCAGGTTTATTATTATTATTATTATTATTATTATTATTTGCTCAGTATTAATTGGGCTTTGTAGGGTCCTTTGTGGTTTCATGTGAATTTTAGGGACATTTTTTTTCTATTTCCATGAGGAATATACCTGATATTTTTCTAGGGATGGTGTCTAATCACGTGTGGTAGTATGGACATTTTAATCCCTGAGCATGAAATGTCTTTTCATATGTATGTCCTCCTCAATTTCTTCTTTCAGTGATTTACAGTTTTCTTGATAGAGTTCTTACTTTTGTTGTCTTTGTTCCATTCATCCCTAGGAATTTAATTTTTTGGAGTTTTCATTGAAGTCCTTGCCTTTGAAATAATTGTTTCCTTGATTTCTTTAGCATCCATTTTATTATTAGTGTTCAGAAATGCTTCTAAAAAAAAAAGCACAGCAGTAGGAGTTTGAAGCAGCGTGAACCAGGTCCACGGTGAGAAATCAGAGAACAATGAATGTTTAATGTTCAGGTTACTTTCTCTTTTTTATACAGTCCAGGAACACAGACAATAGGATAGCAGCATGTATAGTTAAAATAGATACTCCCACCTCACCTAGAAAATCCCTTACTGACATGACCATAATTATACTTGTCCCAGTGGTGATTCTAAATAATGTCAAGTTGACAACAGAAATGCTCCCCTCACAGTGAGTAGAAGTATAAATTGTGTAGATTCCCAAGCACTCATGTCAAAAGCTGAGTATGGTCATGTTGTCTGTAACTCTAGCCCCATAGGGAGTGCAGAACAGAGAATTGCTGGGTCCTGCTGGTCAGCCAGGATGATGGCAAATGGCTCAGTGAGAGACTCTATCTGAAGGAAAGAGGCCGATGAGTCAAAGAGAAAGACACTCAACATTCTCCTCTAGCCTCCACTTGTGAACACACGGGGAATATGCAACTGAACACACAATTCCATATACCACACACATCACACCACACTTACTCTCCACACAGGCCAAAACAGAACATATCACCTACCAACAGAAAGTCAAAGTTTTGTATCTTACTTTGGAAAACTCTTTTTTCCACATATCTATATGCTACTTTAGAAAAACAAATCACTTTAGTTTTGAAGCATTGGGGGAGAGAGTTCTTTTACAAAGGGAATTAAAATAAAAAGTTTTATATAATATATTCATAGAAAATGCATAAAAGGGGAGAAGAGTATTTAAAAAATTAAATCTTCCATCATGTAAATTGGGGAGCAGAACAAAATTCTTTAATTCTAGAAGTAAAAATTGAATTTGATTATTAGATTGAATTTGATTGCTCATCTTGATTACTCCAATCAAAATCTTCTGTTAGCCTGATGGCAAACAGTTTCAAGCAGAAAATAATTGGACTTCTATGAACTGCTCTTCAGGAATGAAATACAGTTGATTCACATAAAATGATTTCAGTTGGGCACAACTTTGATAATGATTGTAAATTGCCTTTGTAGGCGGCGGGTTCAAATGACCAGTTCTTATTTCTACTGTCACTTTTTAATAGATTCTAGCATTGGGGTTCGAGCAATGCCAAATGGTTCTCATCTCAGATCTCTGCTTAATGATGCTTTGAAAAGCACAAAGCAGACAATATTCTGAGAATTTGCATAGGTTCTGTGAAAATCAAGTATATGTCATCTTTACTTAGAGAACAAGACGAAAACTAAACTTAGTTGGAGGGATTGTAATACTTGATTTTATCACTTAAGTTGTGCCCTGATAGCAGTTCTGAATGATTTATTCTTTCATAGGGAACTAGGGAAACCGCACATTCTACACTTCTAGGTAGATTTTACTTTCTTCTATTCCAAAGTGTGAGAAATTCAAATGGACTCTTATATGTTACTCATGATTTAAGAAATCACATATTATTGTGTCTTTAAAGCTACATATTGCATTGTATTAATGTTCATCTGCCTCTTACTTTCAAATAAGTAATAATAAAAGATTTAGGATCAGTTTGTGGTATATGAAAAAGACCTCTGAAAGTCAGAGGTATAAGTATATTTCCAAATATTAGAAAAGTAGCTTATGTCAACTAAAGCTAGGACATGAGTATATATCTTTCTGACTCTGAATTTTTAAACTTCTGCACTTTATAGTCCTAATTGTATTATTTGCATGCAGTTGTCCTAATCACTCTACTCACATGACTTTGAAATCAAGGTTTCATTAATCAATTAATTTTTTTGTGAACACATTGGTACATACATCCCATTTTTCACACATACAAAACACTGTTTTCTCCCCTAAATTCTTCTTCATTACTATTGTGTTGCCAACTTGTGTCTTCACAAGCGACTAAGGGTTACATAACAATGCAAATGAAATTTGATCATTTTAACCCAGGTATATATAAAACATTATATCTCACAAAATACAATGTCATATACAGTTTCAATTAAAATTAAGAACATATAGGGTTATTAATTCTGCTATCATTTTCCAAATATATAAGTCAAGTTTGGAGAAGATTAAAAAGTTATCTAAGGTTATGTGACTGGGAAATGTAATACTTTGTATGAGATCCTTTGGTTCCTAGCCTAGGCTTATTTTAATCATTTTAGTTCATTGGAGAAAATTAAAGCCTAATTATTTTTGATATGATATTAATATCAAATACTCTATTGAAAGCTTGTGATTTGCCGGAGGTAAAGACATATATATTTCTTAATATTTTCTTCATTCTTAATAGAATGAACTACAGTTGATACTATCCCTTGGTCAATGCTTGCTTCCACTTTGAATTGACTTTTAAAATTAAATTAGGTTTCCAGTCAGTTTTTAATATAATTTTGATTAATGATTCATACAAAAAGCCTGTGGTGGTTGTGGGTCTCCAGAGAATAATCTACCTGTACCCCCCAAAAATGGAACAGACAAGCAGAACATAAAGATGGACATATTTAAAGATGGATATATTTAGAATCCTACTAGGTATAGACAGAATTCTGTATGCTGCTGCATCTTGTGTTCATAAAAGTGATTCTCACCATTCAAGATAAGCCATAGGCTCTTGGATGGATTGTTTTAGTTTCTCACAGTGGCCTGTAATATACCAATATTTACCTCAAATATAAGTGCTATGTAAAATAAGAAATAATCACTTTTGTTGAAATCAATCTGTGTTATAGTTTCTCTTTTTAAAAGTCTAAACCTGTGTCATGGTTTGATCCAGGTGTCCCCACAAACAAATGAATGTGTTCTGGGTAATCCATCCACATCTGATGGCAGTTTGGGAATTACAACCTCGCTAGAGCTGTGTTGTTGGGTGTGGGCTTTTGGGGTTATAAACCAGCTTTCCCTTGCATGTTGTGGCAGAGGTGATGTCCACCCCTCTGCTCATGCCATCATCTTCCCTGCCAGGATGGAGTCTCCCTCGAGTCTGTAAGCCTAATAAATCCATTCCTCCACAAGCTGCTTTTGCTTGGGTTCTTTCTGCGCAGCAAATAGAAAGCTTACCACAACAACCTGATAAAACCAGGTTTATAATTATTAAAGCCAATGGCAATTTGGAGCTAGCAAACCTTGAGGTTTTCCAGTGCTTGGTTACATCACTCTTGTCATCCTGCACATGCAGTAGAAGGAGTGATGTTCAGCCTGCTCTCTGCCATGCTCTCCTGCCAAGATGAAACTTTCCCCTTGAGACTATAAGCCAAAATAAACTCTTTCATCTCTTAAACTTCTTTGAGTTGGATGTTTTGTCCCAGCAACATGAAACTATCTTTAATATATAGTATAAATTATGATTTGTTGGCCAAAATGTTGGTCCTATTTTGCCATAAAAGCTGTGTTGGGCTGGAGAGATGGCTCAGAGTTTAATGGCACTTGCCTGCAAAACCTGATAGTCCGGGTTTGATTCCCAAGTACCCATGTAATGTCAGATGCAAGAGGCCCTATCCTGTGTTCTCTCTCTCTCTCTCTCTCTCTCTCTCTCTCTCTCTCTCTCTCTCTCGTTCTCTTTGCATATAACTAAAAAAACATTTTTTTAAAAAGCTATGTGTGGTACCAACACATGGTAATCCCAGCACATGGTAGGTTTAGGCAAAAGGATTATGAGTTCAGCCCAGCCCAGGCTACATGAAAACCAAACCATCCCAAACAAAAACAACGAAAGCATTTCCAAAATATCTATGTGTTCTCTGGTTGGTCATTGAATTCCCATATTTAATTGAGTCTGGTCATGTAAAACACTCGGCACAGTAGGATCCAGAAATAAAACACCAAAGATATTTGAAAAGTTGTATTAGTAAACAAATACTTGCAAACCACATTAGACCATTGTCTAACTAGGCTCTTCATAATGCAGCTCACTGTGTCAGAAACCTTCTGTTTGCAAGTGAAAATGAATAAATAGACTTCATTTTCTATTTGAAAATAGTATGAGAGGTTTGATCTTGACAATCACTGTTCTGTTGCTATTACCCTCAGATTAAGTTACATTTCAAAAAGTGTCTGTAAGTGCAGCTGTAATTCAGCCTCTACCCCTTCCCTACAGAATGAAGTAATGTGCAGTTCTCATACCCTGAGAACAAAAATAATGACACCTAAGAGTTGTAGACTTAATTTAGTCTCTCCTACCTTCTCAAAACCTTATTTAATTTAGTTTACATATCTTTGCCAATTTCCATAGATAGTAGCAAATGCAGAGTTCATGTAATTTTAAAACTTGGAATAGGTTTTAATGATCCTTTCCCATTCCGTGTCTATTTTCATGAAATGATTTTTTAAATGTTGGTACTATTTTGTGCTTTAGGTATCACCTATTCCCTATGTGATACCCCACTTTAAGATATGATTTTCAAAAGTCCTCTTGCTCAGCATCTTGAAGTACTCTCTCAAATCAGATGCTTGTAAACTGAAAAATCTTTAGAGCCACCAAGATATTTATGATTTATGTAAACACTGACTTTTATGTTTACACTCATGTAGAAATGTGTATTTGATCACAAAAATGATGAATGCAGTTCAACCAATTAAACAGAACTTGATCAGATTGTGACTCCTTGGTGCATGACTTTTCTTTGGGACATAAGAACAATTATATATTCACCTAAGATAGGACCCTGGTGATAGAACAAAGAAATAATTCCAATTAAGTATATCTTGGTGAACCAATGAGCTTATTTGGGTTCCTTACAGAAACATGAGGGGCTCTTACAATTTGGATTGGTAAAGGTTTGCTCACAGGCTTAGATGGCTCGGACAACCGCATCACTAAACACCCCATCCCAGTATTACCTATGACTATGCAAAGCTGCAGATCTGGGATTCCTTCCCCTATTTTCAGGCAGCTCTCCTGAGAATGAGGTCTTGTAAGTTCCTTGTGAGCTTTATTAGTCTAGCATCCATCCTCTAGGAAGGAATGTTTTAATTTGTAAGGAGTATACAACACTCCACCCCTTCCTCTGGCTCTTATATTCTTTCTATCTCCTTTTCCATACTCCTTAAGTCTTGGAGGTCACGGTCTATGTGTATGATTAGATCTGATTTTCTTCCATCCATAGATAAGCATTGAACCACTATGCCATTACAACAGCCACTTATTCTCAGCAGCTTGACTGGTTAGGAATTTCCATAGTAACCAGTACCCACTCGGGGTGGGGGATTTCTCTACACAACTGAGGCTGTTAGAATCAGTTGCAAACACATATGTTTAGAGTGGAGTTTGAAAGGCATATAACATCCTTTCAGTAAAGTAATAACATCTGTCCATCATCAGAAATATGACTTTCTGTTTTTAGCAGTGGAGAAATGCCCATAGCATTGTACTGGACACATAGCTACCTACCCCTAAAAGAACCTTAGTCTTTTTTTCCTGTACCACATTGTCACTCATTCCTTCTTATACTACTATGGTGAACTGTTACTTCACTTTTAAAATCTTTCAGTGTTTCAAAAACAAAGGATTTGGCTTTCTGTCCCTTTTTTCCCCCTAGAAACTCAAAGAAGCGCTCTAAAAATCTTATCATACTTGTTTTTGAATGATATGAACACTTTGCTTTCCTCTTTGTCCCCTCTTGACTGCTTTCTCTCTGTACAATCCTGATTTTCATTCAGATACTCCAGAGCTTCTCCTACCTTGTAAAGATCAGGCTCCTCTATGGGGCTCAGCAAAGTCACTATAGACTCACACTCTTCCCAAGGTCCCTGATGAATCAACTTCTTTCTTAACTCTTCTTGGAATACCTTCCTAGTCAATTGGGCAGCAAACACTGCCCTTCTCATGCCTAAGTCCTCCATTATTTGTTTCCTTCCTTTATGGTCTATCCCTGATATGTATGAAGACTTCATCCAGCACAAACCGCATGCTTCTAATGGCTTCTGTGAGCCAGTACATCACGATTGATTTTTCTCATGTCGCATCAGATTTCAAAGCCTTTGTCTCTGGGATTGATGAGTGGTATATTTCTTAGTTTTTCTGCTGCCATAGCCTGTACATTGATCCCCTCCACACCCATGTTCCACACTCTTGCAAGCCACAGTGTGAGGTGACTTTTTATTAGCTGTTTAAAAATCTTCTCCATTGAAGCAGTTCAAATGTAAAGTATTGCAAGATTATCATGGTTTCCTATATTAAACCATTATTATCACCTCTATTTGTATGACAAAGCAGCTTTCACTCATTCCATATTGACAGCTAGACTCAACTATGTAAATTCTGTCATGTCAAAATGACATTTTTGTTTTAAAACTATTTTAATTGATGTGTGTGTGTGTGTGTGTGTGTGTGTGTGTGTGTGTGTGTGTGTGTGTGTTTGTGTGTGTGTAAGAGAGAAGGAGAACGATTATGGGCAGACCAGCCCTCTTGACACTGGAAACAACCCACAGAAACATGAACCCTTTGTGCATCTGGCTAAGATGACACTCCTTTGGCCGTTGCTATAAGACATGCAACCGAGGCTCAGTTTTATGCCCAGAAAGAACATCCCCATATCAGAGAGGAAGTAAGATGAGCAAATGACATACAAAGTCTTACTAAAAATGATTTTAGTGATACACTATCATTTAAATTGAATTGATTTATTGATTTTATAATTTTTTTTCATGAATCATAATGAATATTGAACAAGGTACTAGTAATAATTAAGAAACTTACTACCTATTGCAAAAGGAGAACGATTTCAAGATAATCTAATTATGAAGAGATGGTATGTATGTATATCGGAATGTGCTTTGTGAAATGACAACAGTCATGAATTATGTTTTTTCTGTACCTCAGTTAGACAATTAAGAATTGTTTATATATGATACCCCTAGCCTTCAGTAATGTCAGTATTCCATCTTTCTTTCTCCCTCTTGTTATTCAGAAAGAAATAAACGTAAGAAAAGCACAGTTTCTTCTAATGTGGAATATAGTATCACAGATAATATAAAGCCAGTGCCCTTATGAATACATACAAGTGGACAGATACTTTTCATCTATAAATAATGACAAATGCCATTTTAATATTTGGTGATGGGAGGAGATTATCCAGTTGAAAAGAGATGCTGTAATAAAGCACAAAGGGAAAACATGGACAACACCAAAACACTTGGTATTTTAAAAACTCAGCTTTACTTGCTCATATCTGGGGATATGAGGGAGCAAAGCTGAGATGTTCATGAGGGCCTCGTGGTCAAAAAGAGAAAGGCTTTGAAAGCTTCCTTCTCACAGTCATTGTCTGTGATGTTAGCACCACAGACCAGCAATAAATCTCTCTTTTGGCAGCACAGGTACCAGTCAGGTCCCTAAGGGACTGCAATGCCAGGGCAAAATGGCCTCCTGAATAACCCATCACGTTTTCCAATTAAACTATAACTAATCCCCAATAAAGAGACCTTAAGTCTGGGAAGATGGTTTAGTGGTTAAAGACACTTGATTACAAATATTGCCCTCCTGGATGGTTCCTGCCCACCCATTTAAAGCCAACCATAAAAGTGCTACATGCATCTGTCATTCATTTGCTGCAGCAAGAGATCCTGGCACACATAGAAATAAATAATTATTTTTAAAGAAATAAAAGAAAGAGGACTTGACAGCCTTATTTATCACCCAGAGGTCATTGTTAATATATCTGTCATTAAATCAGCTTCACTCACGTCTCTATGGCAGAGGCCAGCGCACACTGTCTTAGGTCAGGACCTCAAAAAAACTGGAAGACAGAGGGCTGTGCCTCTCATTCACATGTCAAAGACACGACTTCTCTAGATTTTGAGAGAAAGACACTAGTACATTCTAAAAAATACAAAAGATTTTCAATGGATTTAACATACATTAGAAAAACATGAGAAGATATGACCAATTGTGAGTTTTTTTTTAATGTTAAAGGAGAGAACAGAAAACTCTCTGTTAATAAAAAGGAGAATGAAGGCTGTAATTTTTAGTTTATTTTTTAGCTGATTTTTATATTTGGTATACAACTTTTTATTTAATTTAAATATGAACAGACCATATTCACTTGATCCTATCTTCATGTATGCATTGTAACAATGTGAACATAATTCCAAGTAGAATTTATAAAATTAAACAAAAATATTCAATTGACAAACTCTCTTATTCCCAGGCATTTTCTAGGTTCAATAAACAAACTGTGCTTTTGTTTATTTAAATTTAGAAGAACAGGAATAATTAAAATAAAAACAAAAGACTTATTGTAATATTGGCATTTCTGCCAATGCTTTTCATGAGACTCATTTTGCTTTTGAACAACTCAATTGGGTTCAAGGTAAGCAACATAAGAAGCTGACCAGAATAAGGACAGCAGATACAAAGATTTGGAATAGTGGATCTAAGACCCATTAGAAGAAATCTGAAACTTAATTGAACGAAGCCAAATTCATCACTGTCAATGGGAGCAATGTCTGCGACTCCATGATGAGAAGCCAGCAGTGATAGGCAGACCACTCCTGTCTAAGTAACACCACCTCAGCAGTGTGTGTGTTTACTGTGCTGTAGTAACTGCCTGCTCACTCCCAATATGCTCTGTATAGGCCAAGTTATCCTGAAATCTACTACATATTGAATATATTATGCCCATATATTGCAGTATATGTTGAGTTAGATTTTATAAAAGGTAGTTCTTAGCATAGAATCCAGCAAAGCAATGATAAATATTGGATCAAAAATATGTATTATTTTTGCCTATGCCATATATGCCTTAGATACTCAATAGTTGGCATTTGTTGCTAACTTTTTCAAAATTTACTCAGAAAAAAATTACTCAGAACTAAGTTCAAAATATATAGTAATTTCCCTGAGGAAAAGGCTCAGTGGTGAAAGGTGAGGTTCAAATCTCTAGTACCACATAAAGCCAGGTTTCAAAAATTAGTGTGTCTGCCATGCATTTAATTTCAGTGGCAAGAAGCTCTGGTACATCCAACACACATGTAAATAATAATAATAATATGTATATATACAAGTTCATTATTTCTTTTATACAATGAGCCTGTGCTATGACACAAGTTTAACAATACACTGAAAGATATTTGAAATGCAGATATCCTCTCATGGTAGACATAATTACCAAATTAAATTCCTGACAGATGCAACATAGTCTGTTTAGCCCATTGTGCTCTCCTTATCACCAAGACTTTCAATAATATTGTTAATGAAAAACAAGTAAAAAGTTAGAGATTTTATATTACAATGATACTTATAAAATGCATTCATTTTTTAGAATAGTCTGGCATTGCAAAGGTCTAACAATTATTGGTATTGTTCTGTATTTTCTTCAAAGTCGCTGGACTAGCAGCAGTAATGTATATGGAAATATGATAGAGATATTACTTCAAAGGCTGAGGATAGTGGTAGAGTGTGTGCTTTACATGAACAAGGCTTTGGGTTTAATATCAAGCAGTACAACAAAGAGAGAGAGAAAGAAAGAAAGAAAGAAAGAAAGAAAGAAAGAAAGAAAGAAAGAAAGAAAGAAAGAAAGAAAGAAAGAAAGAAAGAAAGAGGGAGAAAGGAAAAGAAATGAAGGATGGAGGGAGAGGGAAGGGAAAGAGCAGGAAGAAAGGAAGGGGGAAGGAAAGAAAGGAAGGAAAAAAGGAAGGAAGGGATGAAGAGAGATGATGGAGGGAGGGAGGGGAGGAAAGAAGGAAGGAAGAAAGAGGGAACAGAAATATGACTTCTGACCTGAGTTGCATCTCTCATGAGTAGAGTTCCCAGTTGTTACAGGGATCATATGGTGAAACAGAAGGCATTGTGTGTTCTCACTTGCTTTCTCCTTCTTTCCTTCCATCCCTCTCTCCCTCCACCTCTCTCCCTGTCTCCATCTCTGTCTCTGTCCTATCTCTCTCTTTTTCTCTCCACACACTTATAGTTTATCCTAATTAGCTCTAACAGGATCTCCTCCCTGTTTTATTGGACTATTTAATCCATTCACATTTAGAATATTTACTGATGTTTGATATCTTATTATCTTTTCCATATGGCTTATAGCTTCTATTTTGTGTTTTATTTCCAATATTACTATTAATTTTATATCTAGTTTGTTTCTGCATCGGGATATGTTTTTATTCTTTGTGTCCTTTTGTTTATACCCACACCACAACAGGTTCTCAAACTTGCTATGCTTCTTTCTTAGCCTTTTGAAAGCCTAGGGTTAGAGGCATATCCCACCACATCCTGCTTTTTATTTCTTTGTGTAGCTTTTATATCTCTCTTTTTCTGGCTGTCTTTATAACACTTCAATTTGATGTTCTACCATCTTTGAGACCCATTATGTAGACCAAGATCTTTTCTAAGAGTATCTTGCTGTGGTTAAGCACTGACGGCTGTAGCTTGATGGAGAGAGCAACGATTCTAGGTATTTGCCACAACAAACTTGCCCTTTTCCCCCTTTTAGTGAGCCAAGTTGTTAGAAGCACAAAGTTTAACTGCTTGACAACCATCAGACCCTTCCTCAATACCAGGCCTCAGTGGCCACTGTTCAGAGCGGAACTAGATAATCACTCAAAGTCCAAAAGAGATGGAGACAGGATTGGAGACAATTTTAGTGGTCTCGGTGGCCATCAAATCCCGGAGAGCTATAAAGAACATCACTGCCATTCCTGGAGATCCACCAGGAAAGATGGGGGGCATAACTTTAGCTCTGCTTTGCATAAAAACTACTGAGCTTTCAACCAGCTACTTATGGGATCAAGGAAGTTGTCATTGTCATAGCTATGGATGTTTAAATGCCTCCAGGGTGGCTCCTGCCATGGGCACAGAGCCACAGCTGGCATGTCCCCCAAGGCTGCTTCTGCTGTGACAGCTGACTCTGACCCTTCACAACCTTCTGAACCACTAGAACCTTCTGCAAGATGTCACTCTAGCCACAGTTTCTCAGATGACCTGGAGTGACCTTATCTTCTGTTACTGCAGATGCCTTCACCCATCTTGAAGTTGTCCTCATTCAGGTGCGGGAGGAGTACCTCCTCATCTCAGAACAGTCAGGGAAAGCAGGCCTAACATACCTTCCCAGACTGGTATGGCTAAGCAGCAAGTTCTGGTGTAGCAGATAGGAGGCTGTGTGCATGGATGACTGGCTATAAGAACAGCTGATCTCTTACTCTCCTTGGATGAGAGCAGGAGACCTTACTCTCAGGTTCCATGCCTCCTCTTCCCTGTTCTATGGAACTTGAAGCCTGGGCCCCTATAAAGTCTCCTACGAATAGTTTTATTGCTTAAGTGTGGTCTGTGGCTTTGGTAGAACAGGCTAATTCCATAATATAATGAACGGACAACTCCTAGGGCTGCAAGTTCCAGGCACACCTAGTAGCTAGAGTTCAAGAGCAGCATGAACAGAGACTGCAGAGAGGGCTGGAAAAGTCTAAGAGATTGCAGAAGAAAGTGTGAAAAGACAAGCTGTGGCTCCTAAGAGTCACTTGAGATGAGGCTGTTGACAGCCCTGAGCACCAGCTGCTGGTTGCTGGGCTGCAGGCACTGATATCCCTCAGCTGTCACTTGAAGGTCTGAGGGCTGCTGTAATCAAAGCTCAGAGCTGTGGCAATAAAGGATGGGGCTCCCTTTGCTTACTTGTAATTTCCACTTGTGAAGAAGAAAGAACTCCCAGCCCATTGGTGACATCTTAATATTAATTACATGTAAAACCCTTCTCCCTTCCTAAACCTAAATCTATTCTCATTAGTAACCTATGCCACAAAACTACGTGTGTCCAAAAACATAGACTAATGCATTGGTTACTGTTATTATCCCTCTCAGCAAATATCTGACAGTAGCAATTTATCCTTCTTGGGAGTTCTTATTTCTGGAAAATAAATAAATAAATAAATAAATAAATAAATAAATAAATAAATAAATAAATATGTCTATGTGTGTATGTATATATGCCTATACATATATGGTGTATATGTACAATTTGGAGGAAGTTTTCCTGCATTATTTTTCACAGTAATCCTCCTTGCTTTCTATTTACTGATCTCATTCTCATTCTGTACCCTGTAGGCACTGCCACCTGTGTAGGTTGGTTTATATGATGGTGATCTTTGTGACCCAGGATCTTTTCCCTTTTGTCATTTTTTTTGTCTTTTCTCTTGCTGAGACTTAATAATTTCAATGTTCCTGTCCTCAGCTTCACTCTCCTGATGCCATCTGGTGTTAAAACTTCTTCTGAGTCCTTCATATCAGGTACTGTACCATCATTCCTAGAGTTTCTTTGGTTTATTAAATTATCTTATCTTAGTGATATTTACTTTTCCCCTTACATGGAATTGTTTTTTTTTTCACAACTCCCACTACTTTTTGCCCTTTCTATACTTTTATAGCAGTTGAGTCTTAGTCTAGGTAAGTCTGATTTGTCTTCCCCAGGGACACGACCTCAGATGAAATCAAAGCACCGATTTTCTTTGACCCGTCACAAGAGTCATACCTTTTTTCTTCTTTGTGTGCCTTGGGATATATTTCCTTAACAACTCGATATTTTAATATTAAACACAGTTACTTGACTGACCTTCTTCTTCCCTAGGGTTTGATGAGGGTTTTGGTCTAAATATTGCTTTGCCTTTTTCTTTATTTTATTGAGAACTTTAATATATGAACATACTATAATTTCATTGTTTTCTTAGCATATTAATCTCTTTGGTCCCCTCAACCATGTCCCCAATCCACTGAAGACTTCTTTCCAAGTATCCGTCCTCTGTTTCATTGTTTCATTCTGTTTTCCCTCCTATATCTTCTATGTAAAAATACTTATGGACTCAGAAGAGTGTAGGTCTTGTTGGGGTATCAGTAATCACCTGGGGCCATAAATACAACAATTGTTTATCTCTGGAGGACAGTGCCCCCAAATACTCATGTCTACCCTGTGGCTGTTAGATTTTTCAGCCCCCTCTTCCATAATGTGCACTGAGCCTTAGAGGGCATAATAGAGATATCTCATTTAGTGTCGATCTCAGAGCAATCCTTCTGAATATTTGTCAAAGGAAAATCTCAGGGAACAGCTTTAGGTGTAAGTGGATGGCCTTCTTCGGTTTTTCTGTCTACATCACACTAAAAGACAAGGATTTCTGAATGTGCACTTTTAAAGGCCTGGCTCCAAAAGTGGGAAGAAGAAAACAAATAAAACTGGGGAAGAAAAGACCGTTCAGTTATAAGAAAGACATTTGCACCAATGGCTGCCCAGCTTTCCAGCTGCCTCTGTGAGATCTTGATGCTACAATTAACTCTCAAAGACCCTAGATATCCAGGAGGCAGTGTAGTTCCTGTCCACTGAGCTTCTGGAGATAATATGCAGCTATTCCAGAAATGTCCACAGGCCTGCCTGGCATGGAGCTTTGTCAGTAAGGGATGAATGAAAACACAATGCACTACTTAAAACTATGTATGAGTCATCTTTTTTTTTTAATAAGATATAAAATAATGTTAAAGTGATGAAAAATCCTCAGCCTTCACATAACTTTTCCATGGCTACACCTCCCACAGGAAATACAGCATGAAAAGAAGCCACACAATGGAGGTGTGTTTCTATCAAGTGTTTATTGTAGTCCAGTGACCTGTAAGTCAACCAATACACGTGTCTTTATTTGAGCCCTCATTGCTTAAAAACTCCCTGCACTGTGACTCTGGTGTTCTAAGTCCTCCTCCAGCAAGGACACAGGTTACAGCCTTCACAACCCAGGGAAACAATTCCATTCCTCTCCCAGAAATGGCACAAGATGGAGAAATGAGTTCCTATGGCCTAAGATCATTTTCAGCAGAATGAATGTGATGGTAGGTTGCTGAGGGCTGAAAAAGATGCCAGTATCCAAGAGCTGGAAGCTTCAGTGTTTTGGACTCTGTGCATTTTGGATGAAAGGCTCTCTGAGGTTGAAAGCCCATGCCTAATCTCTTTACTTCTTTTAAATCCTACATCTCATTTATTGTCAATGAAACAATTCTTTATGGCACTTACTTTAAAGGTTTTTTAATTTCATACTTGACTGGGAGAAATATATCTTTATGTGGGATAGTCCAGCTAAGCGTGTGATCCTTACATAGTTATTATTAGTTTATGAACAGAAATACCTCGGCTGGCATTATAAGTAGTCAGCTGACTCTAGGGCGAGTAAACAGAGGTTTACCAGAAATGAATTATTCAATTACACCGGGTATGTAAATGTGCAGTTTATACTTGAGCCTAGACATTCTATTTGCTCTATACTTTATGCTGTTTCTCACAGGTAAACTTTTACATTGAATTATCCAGAAAATTAATACAGAAACATCTGGATTACTATTTTATAATTTTATAAATTCTCAAGAGCATGTAGTATTGTTTGGCAGTCTAACAAAAAGTATTTTTATAACATTTCAATGAATTATTTAAGGTATTAAAAATAACTAGAATGTTTAATATTTAATATTATTACTCTATGGGCTATAGGGCCTTTGCTGTATTAAAATGGATACTGTCAACATGTACAGAATTGTTTCTCATTAAAATATTTTTAAAGGATTTTTATTTATTTTATTTATTTTTTCTTTATTAAGCAGAGAGATGAGAGAGATAGATATATATAGAGAGAGATAGAGAGAGAGAAAGATTGAGAGAGCATCAGGGCCACAACCTTGTGGGTCTGGCTTATTTGGGTACTGGGGAATTGAACTTGGGGCCTTAGGCAATGTGGGAAAGTGCCTTAACCACTGAGCCATTGCTCCAGCCTTCATTAAAATCTTATTTAGAATAAAACATTAATAAATAAAGGGTTGTTGAAGATGTATTAAATGTATCTCAATCTGACCTGTGTGGATTGCTAGGGAATCATAACCATTGATAAAGTGATAATCTGATTCAGCCGATGACCTGTGATATGTGTGGAATATGCACATCTAATAACTAAAACTTTTATTTCTGTCACCATTCTCTTCTATGATTGACATGTAGAGGGATATTTTATAAAATACATTTTTTTTTATCATTTTTTCTGGGTATATGAGTAGTGATCAGTAGTCAAAATAGTAGCAGTTAAACAAAATAAACTTCTTCCTACTTCATGGTAAATTCAATGAAAGCAAATGCATTTCTCCTTCATTCCATGTCTTTCAGGGCCACAGTACCAACCTATTGTGAAGTAACCCCTTCCCTGTATGAACTCAGTCATAATTACTGAAATCACAGCCTAGTTGAGATGTCTATGCTTTAATTGCTTCAGTCTGCAAATCACATGCTATTTATGATTATAGTCCACTCTCCAAAAAGAATCTCACTAGGCCTGTATGATTTCTGGGGAGTCTGGAAAATTCACTGCATAGAGGGACACTTGCTGGATGATTGCTACTTTGCCATCTTGTAAGGACTAGATTTCCATCTGAAAGGTTGTATGTTGTATGTTGTCAACAACAGACTATAGGCCCTATATCAAAAGGTATGTTTGTTTCCCACTCAGGATATTCTTACAGTTCCTCCCATTTCTCTAAAAATTTCATTTTTCTTTCCAAATGAGAAAAAATGTAATATATATACATATATATGCAATATTATATACACATATATTACACATTATAATATATGCAATATTATATCTGTACATATATAACACATTTTCATTTTTGTTATCTTTATTTATCAAGGTAGGGTCTAACTGTAGCCAAGGCTGACCTGTGGGACTCACTATGTGGTCTCAGGCTAGTCTTGAACTCACAGTGATCCTCCTACCTCTGCCTCCTGAGTGCTAAGTGCTGGGATTAAAGGTGTGCACCATTACATCTCACTTAAAAATATATTTTTTATTTATTTATTTGAAGAGAGTGAGAGCCTCTTGCCACTGTAAATGAACTCCAGATACATGCACCACTTTGTGCATTTGGTTTTATGTGGGTCCTAGGGAATTGAACTCAGTCTGTTAGGCTTTTCAAACAAGCTTCTAATCACTGGGAAGTCTCTATAGACCTACATGATTATCATCCATGTAGACAGGCACCTAGCTTGGCTCCTTATCCTACTATTTTGAATAGGACAACAGTGAACACAGGTGTGCAAGTATCTCTGTAGTAAAATGTAGAATTCTTTGTGTATGTGCCAAGGTGAGGCATTGCTAGTTTAGAACAAAGCTTTATTTATTTATTTATTTAATTTAAATAAATTTAGAGACAGACAGAAAGAAATATATAGACAGAAAGAGTCAGTATAGATATTCCAGGGCCTCCTGCCACTGCACATGAACTCCAGATGCATGCACCAATTTGTGTAATCTGGTTTTTCATATCTATTGGGGAATCAAATACAGTGCCATTAGCCTTTGCAAGGAAGCACCTTTAACCACTAATAAATCTCTGCAGAGCTCTTTCAATATCCTCTCCATCATTCATATTAGTTGTTTTCATACTAACTGTCATGCTGAGCGAGGTAAGATATAATGCCAATGTGGCTTTTATTTTTATTTCTCTGATTACTAATGTGATTGAATATTTCATTCATATGTTTATTGTCCATTTGCATTTCCTCTACTGAGAACTGTCTGTTCATTTCAATAGTCCATTCTTATTGGGATGTTTAGTTTTTTGAGTTCTTTCTGTATTCTAGATATTAATCATCTTTAGGATGTGTATCTGGTGAAGATTTTCTCCCATGCTAGAGGCCATCCTTCATATGCTTAAATATTTCCTTGGTTGTACAGAAACTTTGTAACTTCATAGGTCCTATATGTTCACTATTGCCATTATTTCCTAAAAAACTGGAATCCTATTAAAAAACTCCATCCTGTGTCTATATCTGGAAGTGTTTTCGCTACTTTTTTAGAATTTTTAGTCCTTACTTTAAGAGCCATTTTCAGTTGGATGGCATGTGTGTGTGTGTGTGTGTGTGTGTGTGTGTGTGTGTGTGTGTGTGCTTGTGTGAGCACATATGTGTGCATATATACTGGTGAGAAACAAGGATCTAACTTCTGTCTTCTACTTCTAAATGCGCAGTCTTCCCAGACCAGGGGCTGTCTTCTTTCAGCTTCCATCTTGGGCACCACCGTCTTAAATCATGTGGTTATAGTTGTATGATTAATACCTGAGCTTCCTGTCTCATTGATGTTTGTCTGTTTTATGTAAACAGCATGCAAAAATGGATGTTACTAGAGAGGATTATATTAAGTGAATTCAGGCAGTCTTGGAACGACAAATATCACATCTAATCTAACTTGTGGTTCCTAGATTTTATACAGATATATAAAATCATGCATAAATAACATCAAAGGAGATGTGAAACTGTCTGGAAATGAAGAAATTAATGGTAGAGCAAGTATAGAAAAAAGGAGCATCAGGGAAACAAGTGGTATATGCTTAATATACAACACACATTTGTATGAAAATCTAAAAAATAAATAAATTGAAAATATATCAGTGGTGGGGAATAGAAGTGTGTCTAACATTCTTTTCATTAAGTCTTTTAATTGACTCGTCTCTTGGCCTAAGCTTGTTCCAGATGGCTTAGTAACTTACCACCAAATATCATAATGGAATCAAACTTCAAATAATAACCTCCACAAATCAACACTTTGGAGGCAGAATCAGGAGAATGATTGAGTTTATGCAACTTTGTCTCTATAGTGAGTTTGAGGATAACCAAGTCTCCATAGTGAGACACTATTTAATTAAAAATTTGTTTATATTAGCAGATACTGCCATTATCCTACTACATATATTTCAGAGCACTAAGTGGCTATTACTTAAATAATAACTTAGAAGGCTAAATTATAAAGAGTTTTCCAAAACCATGCTATTAGATAGCTTTAACTTCAAATTTCTGTATACTTGATTGAAGAAAGGTCTGAGGACTGGCACTGTGTTGTTAAAATTGTACTTAAGGACAATGCCAGTCCTCACACCTGTCATCAATCCATCTTACCAAATATGATATGGAATATTCAAAGTATAGAGGAAATTTATTCAATCACTATTCCACACCGAATATTTGTTGCATTCATTTACTCCTATCCCCTTTGTGTTGATTATCATTCTAATTTTGAAGAAATGTTTTCCCCCCCTGGGGAAATATTTAAAGCATTTAGATCTGCAATCAAGATTTCATTGCTTTAAAAATGTATTGAGAAAAGCTGTTCTTTTCCTATATCTTCTTACTAATCAAATCTCATTGGTGTGTAACTAAGGCAGCCAAGTAATTATTTATCAAGGGAAATCAAACTCAAAAAAATCTATTTAAAATGCAATGAAAACATTTCTGTTACAAAACAGTACTTCCCTAAACATTCTGGAGAAAAGCAGAGAAGTGCACGTGGTTCCCTTGTCTTCCCTTCTGGGTATTTTCAAAAGCAAGCATGTGGCATCAATGGAGATTATTTTATGATGTTCCATGAAATATGAGTGAAATAAATGGTCAGGTGAGGGTAAAGTTCATCACATTTTTAAATGTATATAATTGTAGAGTATCTGCTTTTTTCACTTTGTGTCAGGAAATACTTATAGTATTTAATTGGAAAGTATTATACAACTTGTAATTAGTTGTGTTGGATTTACTGATGGTGCAATGCATCAATGAAGGGCTATAGCACTACCATCCCTGGACCTAACTGCTGGTCAGGCAGCCCAAATCTCATAAGACTCTTCCCATTTCCATGGTTCCCTGTCACAAGTATCACTATGTTCCTGGTTTTCAGAGGAAAAGATTGATAAGAAGACGGTAAGGAACTTGTTTGGTCATTGGTGGAGCTGAAGCATACTTCAAAGTCTTTGGCCACAATTCTTATTACACAATAGAATATGAAAAAAATTTCACTGTAGATCATGATTTTATAGTATTACAAAGTCATTTGAGAATTGCAAAGAATAAGAATAAGCAACACAGAGCCCCCTGGTGCTAATTCAAATGGATCAGTGATACAAAATGCACTGGTAGAAATATGCAATAAACTTGGTTTTCCAAAAATCAGTGTATTATTCTCTCTTGTTTCTGAGATAGTTTCTCTGTGTCATTATCTCCTGGTTAAGTGATTGTTACAAGAGCCTAAATAAAAGTCAGGATATATGAATGAAAAAATATTTATTTATTAAAGAGACATAACAAGAGAGAAAGAGAAAAGAGAGAGAGAGAGGATGGATATGTTAATGTTTTTTCCTCTTCAAACAAACTGCAGACATGTGAAACCTTGCTCATCTGGATTTATGTGGATACCAACGAATCAAGTACAGGCCTTAAGGCTTCAAAAGTACCATTAACAACAGAACCATCTCTACAGCCCCATAAATGAAATTTAAAAGTACAACCAAAGAAAGAGTTAGTCAAATGAAGAGGTCATTGATGCCAAGGAAATCTGTAACCCAACTATTAACAGAGCATGTTAAAGCACAATGCCTTCACTCTCAGAACATTTTAGAGAATTTTTTCATTTGTATATAATATTCGTATACTTAAGACTCTTCTACTTGGGACTGGAGAGATTGCTCAATGGTTAACATGCTTGCCTGCAAAGCCTGACGACCCAGGTTCAATTCATCAGTACCCACATAAAACCAGATGCACAAAGTGGTGCATGCATCTGGAGTTCGTTTTCAGCAGCTAGAGGCCCTGGTGCACCCATATTCATTCATATTCATTCTCTCTTTCTCTCTCTCCTTGAAAGTAAATACAGCATATATTTTAAAAAAGATGTTTGCAAAGCTAAGTCACAAAGTACTGATGTAAGTATACACCTCAAACCTTTAAAAATTAATATATTTATTATGAATAATTATATATATTGTATGAGCAAATCTTGTGATGGTGCCCCATTTCCCTATTCTCTGTCCCCTACCCACTGGGGTCCCTCTTCAGTGCACAAACTGGATCTGTCCATAGGGTAGGAGGTTATGAACTTCACCAAAGGTAGCCAGTATTTTTTTCTTCCCCCTTGTGTATTATTGTTGAGGGGGGCAAGGTCTCTGAATATTCTCCCCCACCATTGCTCTGACAATTCCCCCTTCTGCTCAGTTCCCTGAGTCATGGTGGGTGAGTTTTAAGTCTGATTTATTGTTGAGATATTGAGTATCTCTGGATCTTTGCCCTGGGTTGTGTTGGGTATCAGTGTCTGTCTCCATTGACCTTTCATGGGTTATCAGACTTGTTGTAATGATTGATCTCCTGTTTGTCTCATCACTTTCTTAAAGGTTTCATTTGGGCCCTGTGTGATAGGCCAGGGGTGGTTCAGCTCCTGCCAAGATGTCAGCCATCATCCCATGTCTTGTTGGAATTGAGTTGTCCATAACTCTCTCTCTGCCTTCTGAAAAATACACACTGAATATCCAACAGCGAGTGAGATCAATGTAGGTTAAGTGAGACAAGCATTGGTATTTTGGCCAAGATTCCAATATTTGTAGCCTCTCTGTAGCTCTCTGGTAGAGAATTTCCCCTTGTAGCCCAGGTTCTTGGTTCCCATAGGATTTTGCCATCAATCCCAGTTCTAGTTAAGGGTTTCTTGTCACTGATCTCTTAGCGAGTCAGTAAGCCGTTGATTACCCTTCTAGGTTTAGCTCCACTATTGCACAGATGAGCACTTCCTGACTTGCTGGTCTCTTCTATATAGCAGTGTGTTCAGCATTCTCGTGACAACAGTCTGTATTGTATATCAGTGGTCTCTGCTCTCTTCAAATATCATTGACCAATTTCCCCTGGAAGCTCATGCAACACCTTCCAATGCTACACATGCTACCATTTGGGAGCTGATTACCATTCTGGATCTAACAGGATCTCTTGGTGATGTTTGATGGCATTCTGTGATTTCTTCAGCAATAGGCTCTTACCTTAGGCCTGGGCAGGTATTCAAGAACTTTGACAGAGTCTGTCTTGTTTTGGGGGGCCTCGCGGGTCTATTTGATCAACATCTCAGTGTGGGAAGGAACCACTAACTGGGACAGGGAGTTGCAGGCCTGAGCAATTATTCTTGGGGTTCAGCTTCCTCCCATACCATTCCAGTTCTCCAATATGTGAGCAGTGATTAATTTCACTCTCTGTGCCCTCAGTTCCTGTCTCTGTGTGTAAGTGAGACCATTTATTCTGTTGTTTCTTGTCTATTACATTTTTGATCCCTTTTCTCCCCCATCAGTAGCTCTTTTTAAGAATCATTCAGCAGATTTCCCTACTGAGGAATTCCTTATGCACAGTATTAGTGGTGTAATCACTATCCCATTATGCCATAATACAAAAGTAGCCTTCTAGAGGTTAGGGAGATGGCTCAGTAGCTAAAGGCACTTGTTTGCAATTCTGCGCACCCTGAAGAGAAATTCTGAAGCAATGTGGCACAATCTTCTGTAATCCCAAGGCAACCAAGGAACTGTGAGGCAGAACCTGGAGAATCTGGAAACTTGCGGGCAGTAGGGGCAAGACAGACTTTGCCGCCAAAGTTGGAAGAGGAGGAGATATATCCCAACACACACACACACACACACACACACACACACACACACACACACACACACACACAAAATAATATATACATAAATTAGCCTTCCTGAATTTTTATTACTGCAGGGTGTGCCTCATATCACTTATAAGTAAAAAGTAACATGTTTATATCTACATACCTATAATTTTTATATATGAATAAGAAAGATTTACTTGTCCACATAAAATTAAAATCTGTCAAAATTGGCCAATGTTTTAGCTTATGAATTATTTTTCTGTAAAATTAAAAGGCTAAAAAACATGTTGATCCCATTCTTCCAGCTCTTGTTGGGCATCTGAATAGTTACAGATTCCTCAGAGGGCTAATCACTGATGGCTTACTCTTGTAATCAATTTTATAGGGACAGACAATTGCTGGGAAATGAAAGGTACCATTAAATAACCTTTTAGAATTAAACTTTTCTTTCAGGTATGACATTTTCTACTAATAGAGGGGCAGTATGCTTTTAGGAAGGACAAGCTTAGGTATTTAGCTAAGCTGAAAATTTAGCTATTTCCAGATCTCCTTTTCACCTAAATCACTCAATATCATTGAGTTAATATGTCATTATGTAAAATGGTGGTGTGTGCTTTGTGCTTCTGGTCTTGGGTTAGAGGAACTGGGCATTTGATCCCAGATCCCAGTTGACATGGTCCCTTTAAGAAGAGGTAGAAAGCTGAATTTTTCCTCTTCACATTTATTTTTGTCTCCAACAAAGCATTTTTTTCTTAAGATGTCAGCAGTATTTAACTTCCATTTGAAAATAATGATTATATGATTGAGACACTTGGGAAATACAAGAACCTCTGAGCCCACTTGATTAACTTTCTGCCCACCTTTTAGTTTCAAGATTCCTCAGACTAAATGAAAAGAGAATTTTTTTCCACATGGGCTAATCAGCTTCTTAGAAGAGACAGAAATGCACTTTTCTTCCTTCCTCATAGTCAAAGCCGGTTCTGTGAAATAGTTTTCAGACCATCATAGATGCCAAGGCTTCTGTGTTGCTCTCCTTTGTCTTTTGTGACCCTCAACTAAAATGGAAACTTTCTATGTTCATGACATTTCTTCATGTTGAGCTCATAGGGGCATGAGGTCATGCTACCAATATATTTTTAAGCTTCACACAATTACCCTCAACCTCAGTAAAGCACTGAGCAGCGGGACAGTATTTATGACCTGTCCCAATGAAAGCCACATCTTAGACAGACCCACAGGAGACCAAACATTATTCAGTGCTTATAAAGAATATGAAGGACCAGCTTAAGGCTCACATATTTAAGCATCCCATTACTGCCCTTTTCAGTATCCGTTCTTCAAGCCTGGATTTTCTGCTCTGAAGTTTAGCTGTGTGGTTACTCTGCAGGTTGCTGAATTGGAAATTATTTCTCTCTCTCTCTATTTTTCTACTGCCTATTATTTTCCAAACAAAATTATCATCCTGCATTATGTAAAATCCAGGAAAGGTGGTTATTACCTTTAACCACATAGATCCAAGGACACTTCACAGTACATTGCCACTTTGTCCCTCGATGCCTTGCTATTAAACTTGTTCTGAAATAAACACATCACATGAAATGGCCAAGATTTGGAAAAGTTTGTTTTCAAGCCATTGTACTCTGAGCATTGTTTATTCCAGTGAAGGTTCAATCTTTATTTTTTTTTAAATAAAAAAGAAGATGAATGCTGGAATGTGAATATGAAATGCCCTTCCCTGGCTTAGACTCATGTGTTTGAACACTTGATCTGCAGTTATGATGATGAGTTAGGAGCTTGTTGGAACCTCTGGGTTGTAACGTTACCTTCTCATTGTTGTGTTAACAACAAGGGACCAGAAGCCCCTAGGGGGAGGAAGTTTATCTCCGCTTATAGTTATGAGGAGAAGTTTTATCATGGTGGGAAGCTGGCTCATATCATCCCATGCCAGTCAGAAGAAAAGAGTCCAAGTGAGGTAGCTTGAACACCTGTGTGAGGGACTAGTAAACCTCAAGGTCTGCCTCCTGCTTCAGCAGGGGTCTACCTCATAAAGGCTCCACATCTTTCCTAAATTGCCACTAGCTGGGGACCAACTATTCATATCACATGACCATGATCCTATGGGGGATATTTTACATTCAAACCACCATAAAGGTGAAATCTATTTTCAATTCTGGCTGTAACTGGTTCTTTGCTTCCTGGTCAGAGCCATGTGAATATGTAGTGCCTAATACCATAGAGAAACCTACTCCAGCTAATATAACTTTCCCACCTAGGTGAACTGTGGCTACTCTCAGGTATTTGGTGAGAAAAATGAATACAAATATTAATTTTTCCATTGGTACATGATATAAATAATATTTGAATTAAGATGCTAGATATACCATCCCTTGAAAAATCAAATTACTTTAACTATTCTGTGGCCCTCAACAAGCTCTAGAATATGCATTCATGGATCTGTTAATATGCATACTCTTTCCTTTCTCATTTGTCCAGAATGTTTGGAATTTTTTCCCAACATAGCTATTACCTGAAACTTTTTTCTTTTAAATGTACATTTGATGGTTAGTATCTGTCAAGTCTGTCAGTGTGGGGATCCACAAATCTATGCAAGTAACAAGCTCTGTGTCATGTGTGAGGCAAGGTTGACAGAGTCTGCAGCTTGCAGCCTCTCTAGGAGTCTGTTATGTGGATAAAATTGTCCTCTGGCATCTAAGATGACACTTGGTCTGCTAATGACAATCCCTCTGGTGGCTTGTGCTCTTGGATCAATGTCAGCAGCAGCTTGGCTAATGAAATGCATGAAACAACTGGTTCTTCCCTCACAAGCAGTGAATAACACCCAGGCCTAGTACGATGTGGTTAGTGGAAAGATCGGAGGATGGAGATTGTGACACTGAGGATAGAAACATGTGACCTGTGCATAGGGAACCTAGGAGCTTCTCAAGGACTTTCCTAGGTCATCCAGGCTAAGTAGTAATATAACTAAATCACATCTAGAAAATTCATGGAAACCCAGTACTTGGTCATATGGTGACCCTGGATTTGATGTGTGATTGTCTAGACAGAGACAGAAGCTTATGATTTACAGTATTGTATGAATTAAGGTTAAATGAGGCACTTAGGCTATTTTCCATGGAACCAACGATGGGGTTCAAATACTAACTAGAGCTAAAGAGCAGTATGAGGTCTTCGGACATCTACTTTGGGTATAGACCTTATTCACTCAAATTAAAATTTGTGCAACAATTTAAAGATATTTTAATTTTCCAGAAATAGGCACTTAATATAATGATTCCTATTTAGTACATGGCGATCTCTTGGACCCAGTAATGATGATACGGGTTTCACGATTTCCATTACGGTGGTGCTGGAGCACTTGGGATGCAGTTCTGTGGGACAGCACTCATGTAGCACTGGGGTTCCTCCCCAGCACTGCAAAAACAAAATAAATACAAATAATAGAAGTGGAGAGTTCAGTTTACCATAATAGTTTTGTGATGTGAACATGAAATATCTTCTTGATTACACTGTTTTATTGAACACATGTGGATTATGACATGACCTTAGTATGAATTTCTCTTTATGTCATCTCTTACATTTGTTGAGCTCCTTAAACATTTAGATACCAATCAAAAATTGAAAAGTGTCCATCATTAACTATTTCCTATGCATTTCTTTGTTTCCTTCTATTTCATTCTATTAGTGGACATACTTGTCCCTCTAGAGGGGTTTTCAGCTTGGTTGTTATAATTTTAAACTCCAGAATATCTGTCTTTTTTTCCTAATTCACTCTTTGAAAAATGGCATTTATATAGTCAGACATTGATGTCATTCCCCCCCTTATTTTTAGGCCATACATTCAGTGAATTTCTGCATATTTATTTTAGTTTCAAATTTTACTTTTTAAAACATAAAATAAATATCTGCATTTGTTCATGTTGTAGAAGATGGGAGACCTAATTTATTAATTCTCTTTTCTCTTTGGGTCAGGAAGCATACACGGATGCCTCTCCTTGGTCCATTTTCCTTTGACTTTCATTTCTTCATACTGTCTATGTAGGGATTCTCATTTTGTCCACAGGAGGCATATAAAGGACAAATCTGTGTTTCTGGCTTTTAATCAGTTAGTTTGTTTTATCTTTCATGATCAGATACAAGTTTAGCTTGGAGACCATTATCACAATTCAGAACATTCACTTATTTCTTCCCCACATTAAAACTAGAGAAGAAGAGAAAGAAGATAAGAGTAAAGGAAGAAAGAAGAGAAAAGAGGAAGAGACAAAGAGAATGGGTGTTTCAAGGCCTCCTGCCAATGCAATCATAATCCAGACACATGTGCATTGGGCTGTATGCTGGTACTGGGGTATTAAACCCAGACCATCAGGCTTTGCAAGCAAGCACCTTTAACCACTGAGAAATCTCTCCAGCCCTCTTCCTCACTGTTAAGAAATGACTAATAGCTTGGAGTTTCTCTTTCTGATGACTGGTAAGCAATCAGTCTTTCAGACTCACACATAGATGTGATTTTCATTATAAGCCTGAATGCATAAGTTTCCTATATCAAAATTTCTTATTGGTCAGCTAGAATTTGGTCAGATGCGTTTAACTTCTGTCACTGAGGGCTCTACCCCTTATTTAATGATTTATACACAGCTTGAGAATATGTTTTTATGTTTGCCTCCTTCTAGTCTGTTTGTCCCTGCGTGATCATAGCCTAGCATACACACATCCATTCAAGCCCAGATTTGATTGCAAATTTATGAAGATGCTTCTTGGATAACACTTTCCCTGTTTCATTCTATTAACTTTCCAGCTGATTTGCTACTTGTTCAGGTCTTGGAGTTGCTATTGTCCTTCACTTGCTTCCAACAGGACCCTTAGGAAGATGTTCTCAGATTTCTGCTCCAAATATAATGAACAGGAAGAGCTCTATGAGGTCATAAAGACAATTCCTTCATGCCCAAAGGAGAGTGTCCCACAGTCCTATTCCTACCCTCCTCATTCTCTGGCTCTTAACATTCTTTCCACTTATAGAGTTTCCTGAGGCTTCGAGGCCATGACAAGATGCATCAGTTAGTGCTGAACTCTCAACAGCCACAAATTCATAGCACTTTGCTGAGCTTTGAGTCTTCCTGGTACCCATCACCGCCTCCAAAAAGAAGCTTCTCTGAGAACAGCACCAATTTATGGGCATAAGCATGCATTTGGGGGGAAATTTCATGAACACAAAGTGTCCCCTTAGTCAAACAGACCCTACATAGGTTCTCAGAGTTCCTAATCCTGAGGTTTTAGGATAGGTTTTCAGTATCAGGCATGGATTTCCTCCAGCAGAGCCAACCTCAGATCCAAACAGTTGATTATCCCCATAACACTTGATGTTATGCCATTGGGAACATCTTGCCCTGCAGGTTGGTTCCATAGAAAATAGGTTGGTCCATCATTGGATAAGACAGTTTTTTGATGATTTTTTTTTCTCCTTCAGCATCCTGCCTCATGCTTTCTAGCACTGTGACACTGTGACAGCTGGCAAGGCAGGGAGACTCTGAGGTCAATTTCAGTTTGATTATTCAGCCTAGATGCCCATAAACAGATGAATGGTCCATGAAGATGTGGTACATATAAGCTTTGGAGTTTTATTCAGCTGTCAAGAAAAATGAAATCATGAAATTCCCCAGAAAATGTGTGGATCTTGAAAACAGTACATTAAGTGAGGTAACTGTTACAGTCAACTTTCTAGTTGCTGCTCAGAAAGAACCGAAGCAAAAGCGGCTTGTGGAGGAATGGGTTTATTAGGCTTATAGACTCAAGGGGAGACTCCATCATGGCAGGAAAAATGATGGCATGAGCAGAGGGGTGGACATCACCTCTGCCACAGCACTGAAAACAATGGCAGGAAGATGTGCCAAACACTGGCAAGGGGAAGCTGGCTCATAACCCCCAAAAGCCCGCCCCTAACAACACAGCTCCAGCGAGGTTGTAAAACCCAAACTGACATCAGCTGAGGATCTATAATTCAGAACACATTCATTCATTTGTTGGGTACACTGGATCAAACTATGACAGTAACTTAGGCTCAGACAGATAAACACTACATGTTCTCTCTCATATGCAGATCCTAACTTTGATTTTTTAGATTGATATGTAAGTTGAAGTCAGTAACTCTAGTGTTAGAGAGCAAGAAAATAAGGGAAGAGTGGAGGGATTAGGGGAGAGTGTAGTAGCTGTGTAAGTAGAGGGGGAGAATACTGAGTGGAAGGGCTGAAGTGAGGTCAGGGGACAGGAATGGAGGAGAGGAAAGGGTGGCAGAAGAATTAACTAAAACTACCATGGAGTAACTCACTTCTATGTAAATAACTAAAAACATCATTAAGATTTTAAAAAATAACATCAACAACAGAGAAATTCAGAGAGTTTGGGAAAAAAAAAAAAAACTTCCTGTGGAGTTTAACAGTGCTGTTTTCTGAAGCCATAGGTTGTAATAGGAAAACCCCAGAATCAGGATTGAGATACCTCCTTGACAGCTGTTAGTGAGGCCTCTTGGATTTTCAAAATAATGCAGGCTATTGCTAAGACTCTTGATTGTCCACTGAAAGTACATGTTGAAGACATGCTTTGGTTGCAAGACCCTCAAATCCAAGGCCCCAAGTTGTTTATAAATGCCAGAACTGTGTGGGGAAGAAGAGCACATGCATTTTGGTTCAAAAGTTAGAGATTCTCGTGATCCCCTCCAGGGATCCTGTATCTTCTTCCTCAAACTTTTTCCATTTGCTATTTCTTTGTGAGACACTTGCCATCAATCTCTTAATACTATTAATATCTTGGAAAAGATCTGCTCATCCCATTTTGCACTTCTGGTAGTCCTGCTCTTATTCCAATGTCTATCCTGTGCACCTATTCCTCACTTCAGCCATGAAGGCTCACTCTTCCTGGCATTCAATTAAAGATAGTATATGGTTGTGACTGGAGAGATGGCTCAGCAGTTAAAGATGCTTTCAAAACCCCCAAACCAGGTTTCTATCCCCCAATACACAAGTAAAGCCAGATGCCCAAAGTGGCAAGCAAGAGGCCCTGATATATCTATCCTGTTTTTCTTTCTGTCTCTGTCTCTGTCTCTCTCTCTCTCCTTACAAATAAATAAATAAAAAATTTAAAAAGTAGGTAATAGATACCTATTTAATGCTACAGATGCATGGGCATTGATGGAAACAAATCTGAATGAGTTTGTTATCACTTCTGTTTCTAAGAATTTAGAACCGCCTATGGAGCAGGCATGCGTGCCTACTACCAAAATGACATAAGCACATTTTAATATTTGAGTGACTGATGCAGAGTAGATGAAGACCGAACACTTCTGTGGAGTGTGGAGTCAAGAATGGCAGGCATCCAGTGTAGGGTGAGATTACAGAAAGGAGCAGGGATTAAGATTTTTCTAATCTAAACTGAAAGTAATTAGCATTACTGCAAATAAAATATACAAGACTGTTTTCTATGGAAAATGGATATTCAAACAATAGTATAAATTTTCAGCAAAAAATGGAAGGGAAAAGTAAGAAGGAAATCTATAGGAAGATAAGAAAAGTCACAGCTCTTGGTTTCAGTGATTATTCATTAAGGGATCATGGTCATATTGGTTTCTTCATTTGTGGTACTGCTATCATTACAGGTAAAGGAAGTTTTAGTCTTCAGTCTTTAGTGTCTTCATTCTATTTACCAGGGCATTTATTGATAGATAGACAATGTGTCTTTTTAAATCTGATTATCTCAGATGTTTTTTTCAGTTAAATAGTTGATTTTGTTGAGTTACCTTGCTCACTAAGAAAGTCTGATGATTATGTAGACCGCCATGCCTTTCTGTCTTCTAGGGATCAATTGCCTTTATTGTATGTGGACACTATAATACATGCTATTTTAGTTTGTCTTGGGTAAGTATAATTATTTGTTTAGGTTTTATATGTAAACCACACAATTACTGACAATGCTTTGGGAGAGGAAGCATTTATCACGAGGATAAAATTTGGTGTTTTTTACTTAAAGTTTCATATTAGATACACAATTATTTTCAAAAGTATTTTTATTTATTTGTGACATGTGTGTGTGGGGGGGCTCTTACAAATGGATGCCAGGTACTTGTGTCTTGTTTTTTTTTTTTTTTTTTTTTTTTGTCCATCTCACATGGGTGGCTTGGGAAGTTAACATAGTCCAGCAGTCTTTGATGCTAATGCCTTTGACTATTGAGTCATATTCTTCAGCCCCCTAGGTTATTTCTTTATGATGAGTGCATCAAGGTAATTAAAGCCTTCTGTGGGGACTGTTGAAAGAAAGAGCTTTGTTGAAATTACCACAGAAAACACTTCTACACTCACCAAAAGGAAATGATCAATACAGTTAGCCTAAAATTTCTATACTCTAAATTGATAGCTTATGATGATGATATTGACAGGTATAACTTTGAATGCCACTGAGTTACAGTTTCTACCAGAATAGTCTTACATATTGATCATTTAGATGTCATCTTCAGCAAGGTAATTAATAATGTTTCTAATCTTAACTTTGTAACTGCAGTGTGGGGTGTTTGGTTGATTTCTCTCTTTCTGAGGTATAAGAGTCTCAAGATTAGCTGCATTGATGTCTCAGCTATTATTTAAGCACATTACTTTGTGTAGTTCTGGTTTGGCTTCCCTAGGAATGGAGTTTAGTAGAAAGCATACTGCCAGGTCTGGAGTTCTTCAGGCTGACCAGGAGGTTGGAAAAGCATTTTAAGCATGCTGTGAAATCTTAGGAGTAGTTAATGAAAGGTTTTTACCCTTATATACATGTAAAAATATATAACATTTGAATAAATACACATTATATAAAGATAAATGGAAAACATATATAATACATACAAATACAAATCCATGCATATATACTCACACATAAAAAGATATGCTAAAGATACATGCATATGTACATCTAAAACACACACACACATGTGGCCACATATAATCCCAGAAGCACACACATACAAACACAAACATACTAGTTGGCATGTATCATATACAGATAAAAATATGTGCTTATATACATATACACTCAAAATATATCATGAATATAATATATATTTTATGCTGTTTTTAAAAATAGCATAAAATAAAATTTAAAGTTAATCTGCTTCAATAATTCACATCAGTTTTAGAGATATCACACTTCCTTGAATTATTTTTAGGTATTTCATTATACTTAATTTTAACTTAAATTCCTAAGTATAGGAATACCACTCTGAAGTTAAAATTATGAGAGCGAGAACTCCGTAGTATTTCCTTTTGTGGAAGGTGTAGTACAATCATTCAGGGCGAACATTCGACATAACCACCCAACTGTTTAAAAGACATTAAATAGCAAGAATAGTGGTAAACTTGTTAATTAAGACAATGTTTTATATTGCATTTTATGGATATTTATTCTCATGTACATAATTACATGAGATTGAAGTTTTACTCATTCATATATGAGTATCAGAGGAAGAGAGAAATAAAATCAAATTCCGTGCATCAGGATGAGTGAATACACTCTGAATCAAAGGAACTCATCAGCTGTGAGATTTCCTGAGTCACATGCATATTCCCCAGGGCCCTCTTAGAGGGCCTTCATGAGCATAAAAATCCATGATACCTCATGGCTCTGCCTACTTGTCCATCTGAAGCCCAGACAGGTGCACAAAGTGTCACACCTTAACAAGAAAATGAAGAAAACAATTGTTATTCCTGTCAGAGTCTTAAAGCCATGTGATTGGAACATAAAATGTCAACGGCAATGGGAGCAGTGAAGATTTATTAAAAGATAAATACTTTGTACAATTTTGAGCATACAAATTTGGTGAAGCATATTCTATCTGAAACTACTATTTCCTTGTATTCAAAATGATTAAGCTTATTTCCTTTGGAAATTCTTCAATGGAAATGATAATGCCAACAGGAAAGTGAACATATTCAACTCCAGGCTTAGAGTCATGGCGACAATGCTGGGTTGTTTTTTGTCCTCATGGGTAATAATTCACAGGCAAAGGAGCTTTAGAGAAATTTTTTGGAGAATGCTTGAGTAAAGTAAGGAATAATCAAATTATCACGTAGTTTAAATGAGACAATTATTTCTGTGAACATTCAGGACAGGACTGCCTCATTCATTAAAATAAACAGGAGCAACATTGATTCCATTCAGGCCTCCCTAGAAATGGAGTTTAGGACAGAGAGCATGCTGCCTGCTCTGGTGTTCTTCAGGCTGACCAGTCTTCCACCGTGACTACAAACAAAGCAGATATGAGAATGTAAAAAAATGCATGCACTATTTTATCAGTGCTGTGCTCCCTCTAACAATGAAAGAAGATGCCAGTTTTATGTCAGGTTGGCTCAAAATCTCTCTACTGATACAGAGATTTGCAGCTTCATTAAAAGGCACATAGTGGGCTGGAGAAATGGCTCAGCGATTAAGGCACTTGCCTCCAGTGCCTAAGGCCCCGGGTTCAATTCCCCAGGACCCACATAAGCCAGATCCACAAGGTGGTGACCCTGGTGCACTCTCTCTCTCTCTCCCTCTCTCTCTCTCTCTCTCTCCCTCTCTCTCTGTTTGTCTTTCTCTCTCTGTATCTCTCTGCTTGAAAATTAATAAATAAAAAAATATTAAAAGACACATAGTATTTTAAATCCACTATATATTGTTAAGGAGTGGGGATAGGGAGGAGGGAAATGGTACCAACACATGATTTGTTTAACATGGTTTCTACTTAATAAAAACTATTTATTTTTTATTGCTTTTATTTGCTTAAACATATATATATATATATATATATATATATATATATATTAACACACAAATATGCTCAGTATCATAGGTTATTAGATATAGCCATTGAATCCATGTTGACATCCCCTCTTATGCATTAGTTATTCTCTCCCCCCATGACTCTTACATTCTTTCTGCCCCATCTTCCACAAATTTCCCTGAGTCATAGTGGGTGAGTTTATATTTTGCATAGTTATTAGGTTTGTAAGAGTCTCTAAATTTGTGTTTTGGACAATTTTGGGGCACCCTTGGTGCCTCTCTCCATTGACCTTCTTTAGGTTATATACCTTACTGTGGGAATAGATCTTTTGCTCCTCATCCCAATTCCTTAGAGGTTGTGTTAAGGAGACATAGATCGTCTCTTGCTTGGGTGTTCCCGTCACATCAGGTCCCTTTGGTGGAGTTCGGTTGTTCATTCTCCCGCTTCTCGTTGCCTTCTGAAAAATACAGACGACCCATGGAGGAGGATATCCAGGTGATTGTGGATGGGGAAGGGGAGGCATTGGGGAATTGGGGATAACAACTCATTGTTTGCCCACTAGATAATGTAACTCATTATGGACATTTTAAAAAAAGAGTCTCCAGTAGAGAGTTAGATTATTATTGGTCAATTGAGACAAATATTGCTAGGTTGGTGAGTGTTTGGAGGGTGTGGCTTTTCTGAAGACATATGAATGGTTAATGAAACAGGGAGGACCCCTTGCCCTGCTGGTGCACAAGTGGTATGCTTCATTTCGCATTGTGTCCTATTTATCCTGTGCAGGCCTCCCAGTTATGCCTGATGCCATGGTAGCACTTAAACCAACATACACTGTGTTCCATTTATATGAAACACACACATGTTATATAAATATATAATATGAAAATGATCATGCTATTCAGAACAACAATTAACAGTGAATGATTTTTTTCTGCAATATTCCACTTTATAGTTCCCGACTAAGGATAACTGCTTTGCAGGATGCAAAACCATGGTAGGGGTGGGGGGAGGAGTAGGAGATGAATGCACTGAGAGACTATTTTGAGGGTAAGCAATCATCTTTATCTGAGTAAAGAAACAAAGTATGGTACATTAGTTTAACATTCAGACAGTAAAATATACATTTATCTGTTTATTTTTCAAATACTTTAGGAAATATATTTAAAAGAATATAATTTATTCATTATATATGTTATATATATATATATATATATATATATATATATATATTACACAAAAAGCAACCTCACCTCCCCCTGAAGAATCCATTTTATAGATAAAACTCCATTTTATAAAACTAGCTTCACTTTAGATTGGCCTCCCCCTCCCTAAAGGAGGCCTGGTGATAAAGACCCAGGAAAAGAAAAAAAAAGATTCCATAAAAGGGAACATATGGCTGTCCCAGAATGAGGGCTGGATCTGGGATGTGGACCCAAAGCGGTAACCAACCAGGAAATATATAGATAAGGGAGGGAACCAGTAGAAATGCCACACACCTTGTAACCTGAGTTATATTATAATTAAGTAGTTTCTTATCTATAAATACCCTGCTCCTTTGTTCTTCGGGGCTCCATCTTGCCTGGACACAGGGCAGCCTGCTTGCTGGTGGAGCCCGAGGAGGAGCCCGATTGCGCAATCGAAAAATAAACACCTCTTACTTTTGCATCTGCTGGTGTGGTTATTGGAGTTTTGGGGTACGCTCTCCTGAGAGAGGCCTTGTGGGTCTTTCACCCCCACATTTCTGAACTTGGAATCAAGACTCTGACCTTTCCCATTTTATCTATCAAAGGAGGAAGATACACTTTACATAGATAAAACTATGAAAGTATGGCTACCTTGAGAAAGATAGCTGCTATTACCCTTGAGATGAGACAGTGAAGTGCTGGAGATCTGCCCAGGTGAGTTACTGCAGCCTCTCCTGCAGCCCCAGGCTTATGCACACATGCCCTGGAGCTCATGTTCCCAGGGGACATGCTGAGGTCACCAAGCTCCAGACAGGCAGGATTTATTGTGACCATTGAGTACTTGTGACATTGCTGTGTCCGTGAAAGCCACTGGATTTTCTGTAGGAAAGAAAATGCATCCAGCCTTTTCTCTGAGGACGTTATTACTCAGCAAAAGAAAGCTGACTGAGAATTCAGCTTTCATCACCCTCTCTCCTTCCTCATGCTCATGTGAAAATTTCATACAGGCTTCTTGCTCTGCTATGCTTTCCCTGGCATGATGGATGCTACTTTCTGGAACTGTAAGTGAAAATAAACCCTTTTCCTTCTATAAGTTGGTAGGGTCGGTATTATGTCACAGAAATAGCATGCAAATGATAAAAGGAGAGAATGAAAAGTAGAAAAGAGAGCAAGGGAGAACTTGCACAGGACAAAAGTGCCTCTTGGAGAGCCTGGCTAGGAAAAACATCTGTGATGTAGTGACATTTGGGAAAGCCCTAAGTGAATTAGAGCCAAGTCATATGGCTAACTAGGGGAAGGGGGAATAAATGAAAGAGAATTAATTGGAACTGTATATGGCATTGTACATTTAATGTGCAAACTACAGTGAAATGTATTCACATCAGAATTAAGGCTCAGGCTACAATCATACATGGTGTCAGGACTCTGGAAAATGACTCAATTTTGTTCCCAGTGAAATACCAAGTCATTGGAAGGAAGCAAAGGTACATCTTTATTCATAAAAGGAAAAGAGTTATCACAGATCTTGACTAATTAGATATTCAAAGTCTTAGAAATACAGAATGAGTACTAACTGTGAGAAAATACCAGTATATAAGTAAACTAGAACAAACACATGAAATAGATATCTGAACATGTTAAAATTTCACATATGGCACAAAACACAAGACAATAATAGGCTGAAATGATTGAGAAGTAGGAAATTACCACAACATAAATTTAATGTAAATTTGATTTCCTATATTGACTAATATCAGGGACTCTGGTGCACAGTTATTTCACGAGATGCTGCTCTGAATGTGCTATGAGAAGCTCTGTGGATCCACCACTGACAACCAGTTGCCATTGCATGAGGCAGCTGCCTTTTTATAATGTGGGTTGACTTCTTCCAAACAGTTGAAGAAATGATTCTGACTCACCCCTGTAATAAAGAAACTCTGCCTGAGTGTTTGGCTTTCTGGTCTACCTTGTAGACTTCAGACTCAGGGCTACTTCGTGAGTAGATAGCTGAATGTCCAGCTTGCCAGCCACCTAAAAATTTCAGACTTTCCAGCATCAATTATTGTTTTTGTATCTCTCATGTTTTATATCTCTCCTCTATCTCTTTATCCTGATGTTTCTTTTTTCTGTCTCGCTTTACATATATTTTTTATGTATGTGGCAAAATCTGATTATAAGCATTCTCATATCATAGAAAAAACAAAAACTAATACAAATGAGTAGTTATATGCAAAAGCATTAAAATTATAAATCTGCTATGAAAATGTCCTGGTTCATATAGAACAAGTCTAATGTGGTTTTATCCAATATAAGAAATCACAAGTATAAAGATTAAAACATAATAATAAAGGAAAATATTTTGTATATGAGTAATCATTATAAACATCATAAAACTAATGAGATCAGACAATATCAAAGATATTATACTTAATACTTTAAGAATTAAAAGTTAATAAAAACGTTACAATGTATTAGTAAAAAAAGTCTAAGGACATAAGAAAATAGGTGCCAGGTGTATAAAGACAAATCAGAGATAAATATATGATAAAAATGTCATACAAGCAATCATACAAATTGCCACACCTGTGGTATACTTTTGTTTTTGCTTTAAAGAATGCTAATTTTCTGCAAAGCCATTTGGTGATATATTTTGAATATCATTGGTTCATTACTTTTGCTTCTAGAAAATATCCCACATAAAAAGATGTAGAAGAAGCCTTGTGTACTATGATATTAATGACAGCATTATCGAGAATAATAGAAAATTGAAAGCAAGTTGAAATAAAAACTACGGATATCGTTAAATAAATAAGTTTTTTAGTAGAGGGATATTATAAAGACATTAAAAATCATGCCACAAAATACAGTGTTAATTGACTTTTCTCATGAAAATAAGATTCCATTTGGATTATGATTTTGGTTTATGTCAACACTTTTAATTGCCACTTAACCTAAATTCTCATTGAGTTTTATAAAGAAATAAATGGATAAAAATTTTCACATGTCCAACCACTGAATTCTTCTTATAACTATATACCACTCATTCACTCATTCTGCTCAGAACTAACACATGTAGTAAGCAAACACACTCTTCTCTTCAAGGCACTGTAGGCACACACGCAAGAAGAAAATGTTATGTTAAATGTTCATAATAGAAAGTGTGAAGAGTGATCTATGGATTTATGGACTATGTAAGCTTAGACTTGATTGTTATGGAAATAAGGATTGCTATTATATAATATACATCATTATCCTGTGAACAGGAATACTTCACATGCAGGAGGAGGTAGGCTCAGGAGACTTAGAAAGTGAACAAGGCTGGGAGAGATGAAACTTACAAGGTTACAAGAGCTTTCCTCAAGGTCATAGGCATGATTGAAAATAAAGAAGAGAAAAGAAAAAAGTCTGCAGGGAGAAAGACTTCTGAGCAGCGCCAATCTGCCTGCAAGTTTTACAACATGTTGGACAGGTTCAGCTTCCATGAGTAATCTCCTAAACTGGAGTGGGCTTTTAAGTGTCCCTGGAACTTCTGTAAGCAACCACTCAGCCTGCTCTCTAAATAATCACAACTCACTGGTTGCCCAAAACTGGTTTTGATGCAAGCATGCTTTGGTCTGTTATCTGTGCCCTATGTGGGGTGAATAGATGTGTGTTCTTATCTTCCCAGGGCAAAGCTTCCCTTAACAAGTGCCTTGATGGGATTTTATTCAGCGAAGCATATGGTATTATCTAAATTCCTTTCCAGCTCCTGATACATGGAGAATAAAGTGTGGAAAAGTGGTAAAAAAAAAAAATAGAGAAATCCTTCTGAGAGATGAAAGTGGCTTTACTCAGGACAATGGGATTCAAAAGCATGAGAAACTGTAGCTTTAATTCATGCATATTTAAAGTTGAATTATTATTCTTGGTGACAGGGTGAGTGAGAGAAGGAGAAAAATGAGTGAATAAGGTCTTCTAGGCTTTCGGGTTTTGTACCTGGGTAGAATATAGTGATTTTAGTGAACAAGAAAAGGTCTAATAGAGAACAGGATGTTGGGAACACATACTTCAGAGGAATTGTGCTAAAATGAGTTTTTATCTGGGAATGCCCAGAAGCTGTTGTATATGAAGTTCTGGGTATCGACATGGACATAAAGCACTGGACCACAATCACATAGCTAGTGTGTAAGGCAACAAGGACAGAGAACACAAGATATCTCTGATTATCAAAGCACCTTCCTTGTTCTGATGTCAGCAGAACACCAGTAGAACCTGAGCATCTCCCTTTAAGGCGTGGTATTCATTTTGTTTGCCAGATTCAATCCACACTTAATTTCATCTACCTGTTTCAGAAATGACAAAAAAAATCTTTGACAATCTACCACTATAAGGTTTCTATATATGTTTCTTCTACTCCCAACTTCTGTAGTTATTTTGAGATACCTGAACCTCCTGATGGGCTCCATATTGATGCCCCAAATCCTTCCCTCTTTCCCTGGGACTGACATCAAACATGGCACTTCTCTTTTTACCTGTGCGTTCCTCTTTCTACTTCAGTGGTTAGAATCTCCTGGGTTGTGTGTGTGCTCAAAAAACAAGCAAGTTTAAAAATAAATCCCTTCCACCACTCATACCTCCCATACATGTTACTGGGATGTTCTTCTCTTTTGCAGACATAATTCTCCACTCTCCACTCCTCTCTCTTTTGCACCTAGTACTTTACTAAATTGTGTTTGCAATGTCACCCCTAATTTTGTTGTTCCAAAATTCACTGGACACTTATCTTACTTGACATCTCTGAACCTATTCATACCTCTTCACTCATCCACCTCCGTGGTTTCAATTCTATTAATATGCTAATGACTGCCAACTCTGTTCTTCCTGCTCAACCTCTCCTGAGTCTCAGTCACATATATTTAGGAAAAATGCACAATTTTCCATTTGATTGGATGCTTTAATTAAAAATTGAAAAAGGCCATCATGACAGCCCTTTATTTACATTGCCAACCTGTCTGGAAGCCAACAGGGTCAGAATGAAACTTCAAAACTTATAACAAACACACTATTAGGAAAATACCAGTGTTAGCTTATTTTAAATATTGTGTACTTCAGGTGTTACATAAAATATGTACTAATGACAATGAGGATGACTTTGCTCACGTACTTGTAGTAATGCATTATTGTGGGGTAGCTCTGAATTATTAGAAAGACCAATTTTTTTCAAGACACTATTTTAATAGAGACATTTATATAAAGTGAAATTTCACTTGGATGGATGTTTTGGAAGGAGCTGGCTATTGTCATGCCTCCTCGTAATGGCAACATTATTTGGACATGATGACGTGATGTGTGAACTTCAGTAGTTCTACTGTGTGATCATTAGATTTCCCCTTCTCAGCTTTTGTAAAATATATCAAGCAAAATGATCTTTTATTTTACTCATGAGTTTTAAATCTTTATAGTAAACTAAGAGTTTATGTATCTTCATCAGAGAAAATGAAAATGCTCAAAAACAGGAATTAGCTATTGCTATGGAAAAGAGAAATATTTCCCATTTGAAAGTATTAACCTTTGTTAAAATACACAAATAATTATATTGCTTTTTAATTTTATAAAACCCTTTACTTGATGGCTATTTTTACTATCTTATACTATTCTATGATTCTTCGTACTTCCAATTTTAATGACTACTCAAACTCATGCTCATAGTTTTAAAGTAACAATGCTAAGTTTATATTTTATTGTTTGTACTGTGAAAATATATGTTGCATATTTATTCAAAAATTATCCAGCTGATTGGGGACAGAGAAGAGGGAAATCGGAGAATTGGGGACATCAACACATTATTTTCTCACTCAGTGTACGTAAATATGGATAGATAATAAAGATATAATTTAGAAAAAATTCAAGTGAGCACAACTTCAATACTAAAACTACAGAACCCATATTATCTGTATATGAGACCCACCACCTACAAGCTATCACAGAGACACCTGAAGAATTATTATTCTGATTCTTCCAACTGTTTGTTTTGTTCTCTATTTGACTGATGCATTGTTTATTTTCTTCCTTCTACTAATTTTATGTTTATTTTATTTAGTTTTTCTTTTTAGATTAACTTGAAGCCTAGTTTTAGCGTATTTGGGAGCCCTCTTTGTAAAATTAGGCACTTACAGTTAAATATTTCTTTATTTCAACTGCATTACTGTCTCCATAGGCCTTGGCATATTTTATTTCCATCAGGATGTTTTTTAAAAAATATGTCAAATTTCCTCCTTTGATTTCATGCTGGAATATTCTGTTTAATTTTTACACATTTGTGAAGTTTAGAGATTCCTCCTACTGTTCTGATTTGAAGGCAGGCCCTTCTGTATGCTCAGATCTGTCTTGTGGTCTGAAATCTTGGAGATATCTTGGAGAATGTTCCATGGGTACTAGGGAGAATGGGTCTTTTCTCATTCTGAAACTCTCATAATGAAACTGCTTATTTTCATACTAATATTCCAGAAATTGTGTGGGCTGTTTTTATTCCTTTTGTTTTTATCCCCCTGATCCAGTTTCCTCAAAAGCTATAAATGCTTAAATGGGTAAACTGCAAAGACAGGCCAAAAGTTGGGCATCTTGTGTCAAAGTGTTAACCCAAATGTGAATCCCATGGGACATATCTTGAAGGAATTTCTTGATAGGATAAGTAAGCAAAATGGGTTTCTTGGTGATTTGGAGAAATTTTTAGTGTGTTGGTTGGAAGATTGATGCATGTATAAGAAACATTAAGCAAAGCCTGTGGTAGCAATGCTCTTTTTTTTTTCTTCTATTCTGTAACTACTGAGAAAGGTTAGGAAGCCTCAGAAAAACGTTTGAAGCTAGCAGAGGTTTAATTAGGAGTCAAACAGCAAGCTTCCATGCGGGAACTATTAGCTACAGCCATTTACCCAGAGGCCACCCTCAACAACAGGGTTCCAATGCTCATGAAGGGTGCCATCAAGGACTGCTCTAGACAGAGAGTATTTTGCAAAGCTTGACTTTAACACATCAAAGACAAAATTTCTCTCATTAGAGGGTTGAGAGCTGATGACTTCAAGTTGGAGTGCTTGTTGATCATGACACAAATCTTGTGAGAACTAGACTAATTGTTTTCTAACTGTGCTTTTTAAGTGAAACAAAAAATCCTGGATAACATGACTTTATTTATAACATGTTACTAAATATTAAGCCAATTGTTGAGGCTTTGTGTTCAGAGAAAAATCTCGTTTTAAGTACTATTTTTTTTCAACTTGAATTGGTAGTGTGCTCAGGAGTATAGCTGTTTTCCAAAATACTACTTCTCCTGGTGATAACATAAGCTCAGTGCTGCATCATAGGATTAGTCTATACAAGACCCTGGGTTTCATCTCTAGCACTTTAAGAAAATGAAAAATATATAAATACCAATGGACAAAGTACCTATTCACTGAAGTGTTTTTTCTTGGGTGTAGAACCATGAAATGACATTAATATTGTTTTCATGGCTAGTACCCCCACATACATACTGCACCCCAAGGAACAAGGAGGAATTTTAATTTTTTGGCCTGTTTAAGAAATACACTGTATAGTTATTTTTGTTGTTGATGACAAAATGCCTGACAAAAGCAGCTTGAGGATGGAGGGGTTTATGATGGTTCCTGGTTTAAGAGAATACAATCCATCATGGAGGGGAGGCTTGGCAGTGGGAGCAGAGGCTGCTCATCCCGTTGTTCTCCGAAGTAAGGAGGCAGAGAGCAATGGATGCTGCTGCTCTTCTGTCTTCTTATATTCCCTTCTTTTATTCAGTCTAGTATCCCAGATCTTTGTGCCTCCCACATTCAGTGTGAGCCTCCCTCCCCAGTTAAAGATCTTTGGAAATCACCTCATGAACATGCCTGCATCTGTATCTTCCAGGTGATTCCAAATCCAGTCAAGTTGACAATCAAGATTCTCAAAGTTTTAGCTGCCATGGAGAGTGACCCCCCTCAAGGATCTTGGAGCAGTTCCGGGAAAACCTTCTGGAAAGGATACATCATTCCAAAGTCCAGTGAGAATATGTGGAATCCTGGGTGGGCTGCAAGGAGTTTGGAGAAAGGTGGTTTCAGGCATCAAAGACAAACTTGAAAGGTTTAGAATTTTAATAGAGAAGAAAGTACCAATTTGGTGAAGATATGAGAGGTCTGGACTTAGACGAGAAGCCTGAAGGTATGCCTGTATTCCTGCAATCTCATGATCAGTTTTTTAATATATGAAGTATAGCTATTGATGAATGAACAAAGATAGTATTTCTTTAAAGGAATCTGCATTTGGTGAAGATGATAAAATAATGGAAAACGACTTAACATGGCAGAGAAGCTTATTTAGTAAAGCAGCTTAGGGTTTGAGAGGATTGCCTGTAATTTTATAAGACAGGCTACTGTGGGTAAAATGGTATTAAACAATATTAAACATTACACAGAGTTCTTTCATAAAGGAAAGAATTAATCAAACCATTTTGTCTCATTGTTCTCTTATTTTACAACATTACAAAGATCACCTCCACCCATGGCTAATAACCCACCTCAATCAATCATCAGTAATCAACAGTGAGGCAATTCCTAATACCAAAAAAAAATAAAGAATATGGCTTGTTGAAGGAGCAGATTATTGTTAGCAATTTGTAGCAATAAGCTGTTTTAAAATATATCATCTTTTTATCTATCTTATATCTCTATCTACTTATCTATCATCACCCATATCTATTTCTATCATCTTTACCTTTATATCTATAAAAAATTTATTCAGATATACTTAATAAGGTCCTGTATATTATTATCAACAAAACTTAAGTGTACTAGAGAAAGTATTTAACTTCCATTCTTGCTATATTCACTTCATTACAGGAATCTGGACTTGAGACCACACTATATGCATTGATGCTGGATTTCACATTGATATCAAAAAGTCTTCTCCAGATGGTACTGAATAATTTATCTTTATTCCCAGTTGTGACTGACTTTTTGCTAAAATCATCATTATGAGTTACTTTTCAGAGGATTAGTAAACTTTTGTTTCTTTGCTTCAGTTACTAGGAAACTGCTGTGTTCTGTTGGTGGCATCCTGTGTCCTTTCCTTACCTTCTTGTGTACTTCATTGGTGTCCTCTTTTCTGGAGTGCAGTTAGCTCTCACTGTTGACAGTGGACTTAATCAGGAAAGACTTTACCCCACAGATGTGTGTGGTGATCTTCTGTGGCCACAATGGCACATTCTTCACTTAGTTTTCTCTGTGTGCTCATTGCTAGCAAAGCCCTAGAGTCTCAGAGGTCTAAGTGGTGGTGACAGCAGCTGGGGATTATCAGAGGAAGGATGCTTCTCTTGTCTTCTTCACAGTGGGTGGTCTTAGCTAAGGAGTTCTCTCTTCTCTGGGTTTGACATGGATCCTAGGGTGCCACTGTGGCACTGTAATCCAAGAGTAGTGTGTGGATTTGAAGCCTGGAATTCTGAATTTTAGGAATCTAGCATATGGCATGTGAGGTTCAGTTTCATCCATCTGTACATGCTTAAGTGGATACAGATCTTCCATCAAGTTATAGTATCTGGTGTCCAAAATATCAGGGAGCTGTGATTCTAATTGGAGTGAGGAGTGTGGTCAGAGAATACAAAGTTTTCCTGTGATTCCAGCTAGGGAGCAGAGTGTGCAATGGGATTCTTTGATTCTGACTGTGGGGGTGGGGGCAGAGGCAGCAATGGGATTCTGTGATTCTGACTGGGGGAGGCAGAGGACAGCAATGGGTCAGCTCTTTGAAAAATGGGAGCACCACAGGCTCAGTCAGGGACCAGAGCATGACAGCAATGTAATGCCCAAATCAACAGCAAAGTAGACGCCTCAACTACAAGGCTTGGGGTGCCATGCACTGCTGACTCTGAAATAGGGGGCTATGGAAAAAGCCCAGTCTTTGTGAGCCCAGAAAAAGACCAAGAAATGGCAAAATGTCCTGGATTTGGGGGTTTGGCTGGGAAAGAGAATTGCCTCAGTAATGATTCCATTACCAAGAGATGCAAGATACCTCATCAGCTCAGACTGTGGTATACCAGTACTGTTCAAGGTAGGCAGATACTGGGCTCTCTGCCATGTAGGGTGGAGTGTCTTAGCTCAGTCAAGCCTCTGAATCCCTAGTCTGCAATATGACTCTTTAGCTAGGTCCTACACAACAACTACCCAGGTCAGTGCAGTTCTGTATCACTGGTGGCAAAACACCAGGTCAATTGTAAAGCTGAGTGAGGCAGGCCCAATGTTCTAGAGTCCAACATCCCTGGGGGAGTGGCCATCACTTCAACTTGTCCCAGGAGAGAGAGCAGCACAGATTGATTAAAGAAAGGAAAAGTAGGACTGTGGTAGGCTGGCCTTGCATAGGTAGGACCTGCAATAGCTGTGCTTACCACTGCATTAGCTGTGGTTTACGACTGGATGGGCTTCTTGTCTGGGCAGCAAAGCCTCAAGGGAGAGGAGAAAAATGTTGGGTCACTTCAGAGCAGTGTGCACTCTCACAGTGGCCATAGATCTACAAAGGCACATCATGGCAGCTGGGCCATGGGTTCACTGCATTGCTCCTTCTCTAGTGTAACTGTGTTAACGCTAGTAAGCTGGCCACAAAAGGGGGGGACTGACTGAGTGAAGATTGCAGATGTCACAGTGGTGAGTACACCTGTAGGTTCTCCTCCTTCTTTTCTTTTTGTCAAAAATGAAGAATTCTTCTGCTTCAGAGCTGACCACGTTTTCGTTGGTAGGAGATGTGACTGGTCACTGTGCTCTGTGTGTGTTTGCTGTGTCTTCACACATCAATGGGGGCTTTCCTTTAGTAGTCTTTTGGGGATGGAAGTGGTTAGGACATTCTGGTGAGTCATTGTGCTGAGAAATATGTTCTCATGCTTATTTTTCAATAATTGCTGTGTAATTTTATAGGATTCCTAATATATTACCTAATATTATCCACACAATTAAGTAGTTAGCAACAGTATTATTGTTTTCATTCTTCTAGTTTTATGTTATCCATATTATTCTGGAAGAGGGCAATTAGAATTGGAACTTCTTTCACACTGTATATAACAAATACTCAAGTGGTGATTCCTGACTCCAAAACCAAAGATGATGGCAAATTTTACCTGAGACTATACCACTGGCAATAACTAGACGTAATGGAATTTTGAATCATTTTTGGTAGTGAATCTTTCCTTTTTACAAGCCTCCTTCCAAAATGTCTTAGACATTTTGACTGCATTTGACATTTCCGACTTCAAATAACCAAATATTTCATGTAAGTCTGAAGAACTGAGATTTTTTTATCAATCTAGTTTAATTTTGGTTAAACTTATCAATCATCATATTTCTTGATTAAAATATATTTGCTAACATATCACATACAATCCATTTTGATCATTAACATTTATTTTCTTCTCTCAATTTTGGTTTCATGAGAATATGAAGTTATATATTTTTCTGAATTATCTATGTATGTAGAATACTTTAAGTATTTTGTGTCAAAATTAATTTCATATGTGAATTATATTTAACATATAAAGTTAATTTTACATATTATCTTGGAGCTTAAAAAGAATTCTCATATACTAATTAATTTGATGTATTTATTATTAATATATTTTTTGAAACACGTTTTTGCTATGTTATCAATATTTGCATAGAACTTGTTGTCTCCATTCACCTATCTCTTAAATGTCTGTGCCATCATGCCTGACCCTCACTTAATTCTCATAACAATCTGGTGGGGTGCAGTAATTTTTTATTTTGAACACATAACTGAGATTTGAAGTAGATATTACCAAGAGTCCTCACAGCAGGTAAATATTTAGTCTGCATCTCAGGTTTACTTTTCCATTGTGACCTATTGGACTCATACTTCCCAGCTGAAGTCTGTCACTTATTTTACATATCATTATAGGAAATATTGTCTCTGATTTCTGTTGGTGAAAAACAAATAGAAAATATCTATCTCTGCTGTAATGTTGAGACACTTATAGTTTTCTAACAATAAGTGGTATAATAAGCAACTATTATTAGAATATACCTAAGAGGAGCTTCTGCTGATAAAAACATAAATGCTCATAATTAAGTAGATTATTAAATATACTAGGGACTTTGAAAAGTTTTATCATTCTTAAATTCATATATAGAATTTAGAAAAATATTGTTTAAACCTGTTTGCCATGTATTTGTATATGCATTATTAATATTGCAGATTGATATTAATATGAGCTTCTGAAGTAGATTATTTATCTGAGGCATACAGTTTGCCTTCAGCAGTGGGTTTTCTTTTTTTTAAACATCTTTATTGTCAATAACTAGATATATTGTATGAGCAAATCTTGTGATGGTACCCCATTTCCTTCCTCCCTGTCCTCAACCCAATGGGGGCACTCCTTGGTGGGCATAATGGATCAGTTCATGGAGTAGGTGGTTATGAATTGCACAAGAGGTAGCCATTTTTTTTTCTGCTTTGTGTGTTGTTGCTGAGAGGGGCAATATTTCTGGATATTTTCCCCGATCATGTTTCTTACATTCTTTCCACCCCTTCTTCCACTCAGTTCCCTGAGTCATGGTGCATGAGTTTTAAGCCTACTTTATTGTTGAGATCTTAAGTGTCTCTGACCAATAAAGGATAGGCATGCATGTGCTTTATTTGGAGAAGGAAACAAGCAGGTTTAAAATTGAGAAATATTATTACTTTGTAGGGAATGATTAAAGCTATTTAACCAGAGAAATGACTATTGTAGGAACTTAGTCTCCAAAGTATAGCACAGGTTTCTTCAGAAATATAGAAGACCCATGCTGTCTGTGTAGAAAGATCATACTTAAATTGTTTTAGTTTATCATTTTGTACTTAGTATGTTGGTTTTGAACTGGCAAAAACAGAATAGTCCAAGGTTGATTGGATTTCCAAGAAACAAACTATACATACTTTATAAGACCATGCGTGATATGCTACAGTAATATAGACTCATGATCAATGAAGGATAGGAGAATGCACATTTCTCTAAATCAGAGGTGGTGTATATTTCACCACAATTAAAGCAGAAGAGTCATAGAGATGAAGCTGTGAGATGCTTTGTGAAGTACATTTAGTAAAATATTACAGTTTATTGCAAGTAAGACTGAGAGCAGAGGAAGAATCAAGAGTCACTCCAGATACCTGCTTTAGACAATCATATTGGTAGTAAGAGGGGCTTGTTTAAGATGCAAGGAAAAACAAGACTGAAGTAGACAAATAACCTCCATCATGTGTCTCTACAGGGAAATGTAAAAAAAAAAAAAACAGCTGAGAAACACTGAAAGAAAACGGTCAACTCTGTAAGCATTGTTTTGTGATTGTTTTTTACACAGTGAAATTAATCTTTAATTACGAAGGAATTCTGACAAGTTTTGATGATTACTTTTTGTCTTATTAGGGTAGAATGACAACTCACTACGACCCCTACTATCCCAGCTGTTGTCTTGAATATAATGAGACTAAGTGATCACCTGACATGACATGTAAATTATTTGAATGCATGTGAAATCTAGAAACAAAACTCTCATATTTCAATATACGTAAAAACAATAAAGAAAATGTTAAAGATAAAACGTGTATATATTTATTTAATAAGTACATAATCAAATAACTGCTTGCCTTTTTTTCTTGACTTCAATTCATGGAGATCACACACCTCATATGTGAGAAAATTATTTTCCCAAAGCCAACCCACTGCAGAGTTGTGGATCATCTTTCCAATTTTCTGTACCTGCCTGCAGCATGATTTCTTCCACGGATGAGCAATGCTCATTTGCATGCTGAGGTAAACCACTTCATCACTTCCACAGTCTGTCTACGGGAGCATAGCTGGAGAGGTCTCGAAGAAGTGGACAGTGCCCCTGGGAGCTGGAGGCATGTGAAACACCTCTCACCTAGAAATGATAGTCTCTAGTGAGTTGTGAAATTGTAGAATGTTAGGGCGTGAATAACGTGAGACATCAAGTTTAGCTTTTCTTTTTCTTTGTTCGTGAAGAGAACCGGTATTCAAAGAAGATAACTGATCTACTAAAGTTTATAGAATATCTATTATCTGAATTTTTCTATTTATTTTTCTTTCTTTCATCACAGGCCTATATTAAATATTTTGATTTCTGTTGTGTCATATGGTTTTAGAAATTTCATGAGTAAGTTTTAAAGTAACGGCTTATTTGATTCACACACACACACACACACACACACACACACACATATATATATATACATGTATATATATGCTGATATATTATGAATGTATTTTGGGGCCACCTGATATGCAAATATTGTCCTTGTATAACTCACCTTTTTAGAAGAGGTGGGGAGTGGACAAGCCACACATATTCAAAAGCACATGTGAAGTGTGTTGTGAGAACTCTGCTTTAAGGCACTGGTGTAGATTAGATAACAGCATGGTCATATTAAACTTGTGAAATTATAAGGAATTATTGAAAAAGTAAAAAGGAGAGGATCAGAACGAAGGGTTGGGATGGTAATGCTCATTCCAGGAGGAAAAGAATAGCTGCTATAAATAAAGATGAAGAAGTAGGGAAGGAAATAGCATGCTTGAGGAATAGTTAGAGCATTTTCTTTTCTGGATCATATGGAGGTAATGGGGTATAAAAATGAGATAGATAGAAGAAGGCGTTGGGAAGGCATTACTGCTGGGCTGAGGGATGAAATGCTGTGTAAATGATTAGAATATATGAAAAGAGAGACATCTTTTCATAGAGATGCCAGTTAGCTGACTATGCAAGAGGTAAAATTTGAGAAAAATCATTCATGACTGGTGAAAGTGTCAAGAAAGACCAAACAGACAGAGAAAATTGGAAGAGGATGACTGCTTTTTTGAAGACTTGCCCGTAAGCAGGAGTGAGGGAGGGGGCATTCAGTCAGTATTACTTCAAAATTGGAGAAACAGAAATACAGATCTGTCCAAAAAAGAGACAAGTGTACAAAGAGGATGATGACTGAAGTGGTCCTAGATTTGTGAATTTGGAAAATAGATACATGTGTGTGATGTGTCAAACAGGCAGGTGAAAATGTTACATGTGTACCTGAGCCTGGATTTACACATGTGATCTGGAAGTTTTGAAGTTAGCTCTTGTCTAGAGTTGTGAAAAGAGAGGAAGGAAGGAAGGAGATGACATAAAGATCAATGGATGTATGTCAATTCAGTGGGTAGAAGGAAGGAGAACAGGTGTCTTAGAGAAGGAATTTCTCAAGCTGCATTTTAGTGATAGATGCAGGTGCAGATTAGATATATAGTATTATGCATTATATGTATTTCATAAGGAAATGTTTGGCCAGTGGTCACATAAAGTAACTTGCACAGCATTGGTGACCCATAATCTGCTTTTGCTCCACAGAGGGTCACATGAATAGATGATGCTAGAATCTGCGCCTGTGGATGGAGAGGGTCACAATATGACCTTGACTTACTAACCAAGTTTATTTGGAAAGTCTTATTTCACATACTCTTTAAACAGAAAACTCTAGAGAAAAATTTTCTTAGCTATCATTATTATAAAGGTAGTTCTACACAATTAATTTGAGATTATATAATTACTCAGGTAAAATATATAAGCATAATAATACAACTATCATGTTTTAACTTTATGTTTTTAAAAACCCTCAAAAGATCAATCTGTGAAATTTATGATAATAGACTTTGTTGACAATTTTTTTTTTGTCAAAGTATGGTCTCACTCTAGCCCAGGCTGACCTGGAACTCACTCTGTAGACCTGGGTTGGCCTTGAGTTTACAGTGATCTTTCTATCATCTGCCTCCTGAAAGCTGGGCCTAAAGGTGTTCACCAACACTCCTAGCTTTGATGACTAAATTTTAACCCCAACTGATATTTTTGTCTTATATCTTTTCTCTTGTTTTAATCTTAGCTGTGATTCTCATATTTTATCACATAACCAAATATTTTTCATAACATTTTATATACGTTTCAACAGATGATTCTATATGCTAGATGATGCTTGTATCCACTCACAGATGTACCTAATATTCACTAACATAGTGATATTTAGAGATGGGGGCTCTCTCTGCATGCATAAAATATGAGCCCAGACAAGAGAGACTCAATACAAAATCCTTGCCACCTCCACCATGTGAGAATTCATTCAGATGATAGCCATCTATGTACCTGAAAGAAGGTCCCTTCCAGACACTAAACCATCAAATGCATTTATGTTGTACTCTCAGCATACAGAATTGTGGGAAATACCGTTCAATATTTATAAGCCACCGGGTCTATGTTAACTTATTATAGAAATACAAGTAGATAATGAGAAATAAGATATAAATAAAATGAAATATTGTGTTTAGTAAATTTAGAAGGTACAGTCAGAAAAAAATAACATATTAAATCAAAACGAGTTAAGGGATTAGTTCCTAGCCGCTTTAGCTGACGTATACCAGTACGTATATAAGGTGAGGGTGATTTGGGGTCACATTTTCTTTACTAATGGAATTATGGTAGCTCTCAAATGAAATACTCTGGGGACTGAAACTCCATGAGTGGTGGTCAAGAGAATGCATTTACGCTTTCACCTCACACTGTTGAACTTGGTAAAATGAAATTGAAGTTGTTGGAGGAAAATAGGATTATTGTAACATCATCACATTTTTGCAGCCTGCCACTTACAGACTTGACCTTAGCCACACTTCATTATTCCAAAATTGATAGATCATGTTCATAGAATCAAATAATCTTGAATTTCAGAGAGCTACACTATTGCTTAAGCAAACAATTGCTCAGTTTTTTTTTCTTTAATTCTATCGCTTTGTGCCAATGTTTTATAAAATTTTGTTCCTGACATTAACTCTGCTCTGTAAATTGAAAAATAAAGTCTGTGGAATGAATTTAAGTGAATAAATTCTTTGTCTTAATCTGTTTTGTAGAGGAATTTTCATTGAGGTTTCAGAGTCACACTGGAACAAACCGTCATGAGTACTAATAATGGGTTATTAATGCAGTTCATTCCAGATGGGGAAATAAGAGCAACACCAGACTATAAATAATTGAATTTACATTCTGCATTCCTTAAATTCTTTGGAAAGCTTATGTTATAGAGTTACATTTTACCCTACAGACTCAACTTATTGTAGAGGGAAATGGTATAATTATTGATATGTTCAAACAAATTCGAATTTTTGTTTTGATTTCCTGTGTGAAGTCTCAGTGTAGTTACATTTGACAATGGTTTTATCAGGGAGATAATGGAAACTAATAAAAACAATTGCAGGAAAGTTCACTAATATATTCATTACTGAAGATACATCAATCAATTCATCATAAGCCCTAAAAGCTAATGGGACAGCCAGACCCTGCTTCTGACAAAGTGGATATGAGGGCCAACACTAGGATTGCCCATCTCCCTCGGTGCATGGTGACAGGTGCATGTCCACATTCACACACACACTCACACATAACAATAATAATGATGATGATGCATGGATCTCCAAACCAAAAGGTGCTGGTTTGCTGGTTTGTGGTGTTGCAAACTGACAAGGTCTGTCAAGGGAAACGGACAGAGACACATTCACAAATTTGCTCACACAATGTATATACTTATTCATAATAAAGACATTAAAAAAGAAGGTAGTTAGAAAGGAGGCTTATAATGTGCAGAGTACAGCATTACTATTTTGGTTTGGATTGGAAGTGCCCTTCTAAGAAGTTTGTAAGAAAGGCTTGGTCCCCAATGCAGATATGTTCAGAAGCATTGATGGATTCATATTTGATGCTAACAAGGGATGAATGCTTTCAAAGGTGGGGATTGCTTGGATTAATACATGGCCTAGAGCAGGGAAGAGGAGGGGCTGGTGGTACATTTCTCATCCTTGGCCTTCGAGTGTTGTTCTCATTGCTTCCCAGCTGTGAGCATCTCCAGACTTCTTTATGTTCTTGCTGCCGTGATGCTCTGCCTGACCATCGGCTCACAGACATGCAATGAGATTATCATTTCCTGAACCTTGGGCAAATCTGAGCCAAAAGTCCTCTTTCCTCCCCAAGCTGTTTTCTGGTGTCTTTGTATAACATTTATCCCAGTGATGGAAAAGTCAATAACCCATGCAAAAGGAGCTAGAATTGTTTGACAATATTTAGAAATGACACAGGTTCCAACCTTAATGCCTTCTTGACTTACAAAAATATAATTAGCCTGTTCAGGATGTTATACTTCTCATAAGCATATGAGCAGCCAGCTGGGTATTTAACTTACTATGCTTAATAAAATAATAAATTTAATAAATGTAAATAAATTCTACATTTGCTGACCCAACTCCTACACACTTCAAATCTAATTAATTGCATTTACTTATTCACAATGAGTAAAATTCAAATTAGTTCTAAGTTTGAAAAATTAGAGTGAGCTTGGGTTAAATGTTTATCATGTATAAAGAACTAATAAAGACTTTTCAAGATTAGGATTAGTTCAAAACCTCTTACTTTTAAATATTAATCAAAATTGTTACTGCCCAGCCAGCTCAGTCAGAAGAGCAAGGGACTTTTAACTATTAATCAACATAATATCAGTCTGTCTGAATTGATTCTCCACAAATCACTGTTGCTGATATTCCTGAAAATTAGATGGATGTATTTTTGTTATACTAACAATGTGGTCTCTTTCTAAAAATCTGACATGCCCCTTGATTTTATGTTCATTGATTCTTCCTTAAAATTATAGCATTTTGAAAAATATCCCTTTAATATCAAAATATTATACATTGATTCTATAGCGAGTGTGAAGAAACAAACCTCAATTTATTGTGTTACTTAGTAAGAATAAAATATATAGAGTCTATCACTTTTTAAAGGCAGTGAATTTGTACATTCATTTTAGAATATTGTCAGATTTAATTAGGTCATATGTCTTCATTTTATTGAAAATGATTATGTATTATATGAGAATACCTAAGAGCATATATCTTTCACAGTGACTTATTTCTTATATTTCATAATCTATTTTTGAACCTTGAGTGCAAAATATAAAATAGACTAGTGGTTGGATGAAAGAAGAAAATGAATTAAGTTTGACAATAAACTATATCACTAAATTTTTAATCCATATTCCTACAAACTATGACTGCAGAAGAGAAAAATTACTCTCAGCATGAAAATTATCTATGATAAAACTTTTGCTGATAGTTGTTCCAGCCTCAACACTCCAGATATCTTAGTGGCATTATTTTATGTTTCATTGTACAAAACTATGTTACTCACTTGTTGTTGAAGAAAGAAAAATATATAAACAAAATAATTTCAAGGAAAAAGACTTACTGTGGCTCATGGCAAAATTGTCTGGGGCCACTTGGCTGTGTTGCTTTGGGACCTGTGCATGATGAGATAGAACTTGCTATGACGGAGCTCAGCTGATCACCTCACTGCAGAGCAGAGGGAGAGGATCAGGATGCCCCTTCAGGGGTGTGTCCTCAGGGACTGCTTACTCCCACTAAACCCTACTTCTGTAAGCTTTCACCAGCTCCCCATAATGTCATCAATATACAAATCTGCCAACACATTCGTCTACTGATTAGATCAGAGCCCTGGTCATTCAATTACCTCTTAATGCTTGGACTCACCATCTGAAGTCTCCCACACAGGATCCTTTGAGGGACATTTTGTATCTAACCCATGACAACAAGGATAGAGAAAAATTACATAATAATTCAGACACCAAGAAGTCACTTTAAAATCAAGTAGAGAGAGCATTACTTTATAGATGAACTTAGGTTACATTTTCAAAAATGTCACCTTCTCTAGGCCAATGATAAATACCAAATTAATCTCAATGAAAGTTGATTTGAGTTTAGAGCAAAAGGTTAACACAGAACAATGAGTGAACTTGCTGTGTGGTCAATCTGATCTGGTTAGATGTCTTGGTGGCTTTGAGCATCTCATTGTTTTGGTTCTCCCAGAAAGTCTGTTGACCAAGAAAGATGTTTTGTTACCATGATCAATTATTTACTCTTCAATGGGTAGCTGTCAAGTGAGGTAAAAGCCAAGGCATTCTTGTATGAAGACTTGGTCTCAACTTATTTCTACAGAGTATTCAAGGAAATTCACCAGATCTTAAGACCAGATCATTGAGAGAATGGTCTTGTGGCACAATGGTAGAGTTCCTGACTCCAAAATGACAAGCTATCTTATCTACTTAAA